>JAQFXM010000430.1:0-51437 GCA_034693345.1 Entomobrya multifasciata
AAAAAATCGAGTTCCTTCGAAATAATAATCAAGTGACAGGAAAATAGATTGAAAAGACAGGTAGGGGAGCAAGGGAGTCAGAGTCACATGTCACGTTGCATGAAACCTGACTACAAACTCACTTTCTAGATATAAAATCCATTTTGGGTAGAGTTTCAAATACATGAGCACACGAGTTCAATCATTTTATGTACCGAGAGCGTAAGTGTAAACCACGCTCTCCATCAAAGATTCCAGCTCCAGTGACATTTGAAATATTTCACTCGCCCACGTCTGCAATTTATAAGCCTGCCTGTTGGCTATACCATAAACAGTGTTTTGGTTTTTCCACAAATGGAAATACACAATATATCCAATCTTGTTTTTTATACCATGGGCAGATTTTGAAATAAATTAAACCTGACCTTAGCTTTCAACAACGACATTGAGAGATGCTTTAAGCCAAACATTCTAGCAAAAATAATAAAATTCCTCTGATATTTGATTTTCCTTTTAAAATAATGAGAAAATATATTCCTAGAGTTCAATCCAATAAATTTCTGACTACAAAACAATTTTTTTTCTTTCATCTTACGCCAATCAGCCAATGAAACCTTATGCAACTCAACATTCTTGCTTTGCGTGTGTTTTTAAAATTGAAATGTGTACATGTCAATCTTAATAATTCGACAATAGTGTTCAGTTCAAAAGGATTTCTATGATTTATTTAAAATCAAGTCCAAGTACAAATTCTCTTTCATTTATTACTCCTGAAATACAAGTAAGATTTATTTTCCTATTTATTATATCAGCATCATCAAACTAAAGAAATAAACAAAAAATGTAGGTACACAACAAAAAATAAAAGTGTACGCAAACAATTTGCACGTTCTTTGGAGTAATGCCAATTAGCATCCTATATGCTATTATGCTATGTGTTGACAGCAATCGGGTAGGCATGTTGTATATTTTTTCCATGTTTTTCTTGATGTTTATCCCTACAAAAACCTTGGTTTTAGTTTGGTAAAAGTACAAAAGACACTTCCAAAGAAGTTTCTGATTACGCTTTTTCCTAAGTCGATAAACACGTTCCATTAAAATATATGCATGTTGTTTTGCAAAAGCGTGTTTTATGCTGTACAACCAGCTGCTTAAGTTGGTTTTTACACCGAATGAACTATCAACCTTTTTTCTTTTTATCAAATGTTGTCACACACGCAGTATGTTTTTATACTGAATACTTTGCTTAGTTAGCAAAAAGTTATCTTATAGTACATATAGTCATTAGAGAAGAATGAAGTCTGCATGCGTTGGAATTAAAAACATGTTGTTTTACATGACATAGACATACAAGAAGCAACGCAATTTTTTTCTTACTCCCGTCGACGTATGTCGCTGGAACAAGACCAATGAACTTTTAGCTGTGGTGAACTTTTACTGCGCAAAACTTTCAGATAACAAAGGAAAGTTCCCAAAAACGCTTTTTGCAAACATGCTTATATAGTTTCCAGATATGTTATAAAACCTTGATTACATATAGCCCCATAGTCCTGTCTTGATTACATTATATGGATAGCATGAATGTACAATGAGGCTAATTAGTTTCCTCTGATAACATTACATACTTGTCTTTCAGAGAAAATCCCACCAATTAAAAGAGTTTTATCATTTTCTCCAGTAAAAGTTTCAGCTTTAATGAAATACATTTGTCAATTTATCTCCTCTCTTTAGTTTTAAGACAAGCCTAAGTTAAAGCATTTAATACTTTTCTAATTTATTGAATTTAAAAGTTGAATCGGGGTGTAATTAAGAACCAAAAAACAATCACATTAGCGGCATAAATTTAAACTTTTCGTAATTAAGCTTTTAGAAAATTCTGGGCTTGATGACAATTAATTAAAAAACCAGGACAGGGAATGTTTAAAGAATAGTAGCTTTCGCTCTCTACATGCCATATATGCACCCTGTCCCTGTCGCGCAGAAACTTTCAGTTAGGTGATATGACACTTTCTTTTATTTTTTGTCCCTTAGCCTGAGAACTTCAGAGACTGCTGTACATCAAGTTTTATTTCGGTCTATATTTTCTGCATATCCTGTCATATTACATGATGATATCACAAGACTTTTCATGCATTTTCCCATTTTCCTCATGAAGGAAACAATATACATTGTTGCGGAAATAAATACACCGGTATTCTTGTGAGAACGAAGATTTTTAAAGTATTCAATTATACGATAAATACTACCGCCAATTTTAATGCATCATATTACCATTTAACTGCACACATCAAAGGAGAAAAATTGCCAGAGGCAAAGTACAGAGCTGTCCACGTGCACACTTCGTGATGCTATATTGTTTATGTAGTTAACAACACTATACATTACTCATATATTTTTATGTATATTGCAAATGTACAATTTATTACTGTTCACTGTTCATTTTACCATTTTTTTTGCTTTCTGCCTCAATAGGTAGGTTAGGTATAAATGTATGTATTTATCTGCAATGATTTTTACCAGACTGTATCGCTTAGCTGTTCAAATCATTCTTAAGAGCCATTGAATATGCTTCTCTTATTCAACAAACAGAGTTTTGAGTTTTTCATCATCTTCTTCTGCTGCTTGTGCACGGCTTTAGCTTGCAGTTACCTAACCAAACCATCATTTGGCGATATAATGGTAGTAATAAGTTCTGAGTACGGACAGTCGATTACAAAATTGTACACAATTTGTTCAGTAACTACCACATTATCTTTAAAATTGTTTGAGTTGGTTGGTAACACGATGTTGGTTTATAAAGGTACATGGCACAAAAAATCGTTGACGAAGAGAACAAAGGAAAGAATCTTTATGGCTTTTTTGCAGAAGAACGGTACAGTATGTGCCATTAACGCCATGCCTGTGATGAAGCTTGACAGTAGAATAATTAAAGTAATTTATGATTTGGTCATTAACAAACTAATGCATTTTACTGCAGAGATGCATTCATGCAACACAGTTATAAAAACAAGTTGCTGGCAATTTTACCATGTAACAAACCACCATCATGAATCCAACAACTGCAAAAGGAAATCCTTCATTTCAAGTTACCTGAATTCCTTGCTCTTCTATTAATATAGCACAGGCACAGATGCAGACATGGCAGGTGTTACACACAGTTGATTTGAATGTATTTTTGAAAGGACAAAGTTAGTAACATGAATAACATGTACATTAGTACGTGGACAGACAGGTTAATAAAAATGTGGGGCCCAAAAAATGTTTTGTTGAGCTATTGCACTGGGTGCCAGTTTTTGTCCCACAGTTAGTCATAAAAACTGCAAGTTTAAAATGAAGAAGTTTGCTTGACTTTGCAGATTGAAAATGCACGAAAATCCTCTTTGTCTGGCGAGGCAGAGGCGCAGACTCTATGTATCTTTTTACCATTGCCATCAACATCAACCTTTCTTCTCTCATCATATGTACATGTGTTATACAGCCCAATGCCAAACTGATGTTTTTTGTACTTTTGTTTGCCATTGTGTTCCATTATATATACACCATCTCTACATCAAAGTCGAGAGAATTTAGTCAAGATATAAAATAAATTAGTGTGTATTACATACTCATACTGTTGCGAAGCGTGTTTACAAAGAGCAAAATTTGGACTTTGGACTCTTTGTGGTTGGACTTTGATCCTTTCATGCAATACCTGTATTTTAGATTTACTTTTAACAAGTCTGATTCATTCTTCATAAAAGGTCTCACAAACTCACAAAGCATTTATATATAATATCTTGTGAAGAAACGTGAGAATTTTGGCAAAAGGCCCTTTCACACTAATAATAAATGGTTATTTGTTTTTAGTCGTTCCCAACAGCCCAAAAAATGTAATAACAATGTACATTATTAAAAAATGGCCAAACATTGAGCTTGCTTAGATTGTATGATCAAAAAAATTAGGCAACAACAAAGGCAACTTAAAGTCAATGTACAATTATTTTATTTTCTTTGAAATGTTTCAGCAGTCAATTCAAGATCACGGTCAATGTGTGTGAACTTTAATGTTAATGGAAATAAAAACAAATAATGGTATATGCATAACACTTGAGCATTGCGTGTTTATAATACCACCAGAGTATACATGCTATTGCACAAATTGGTTTTTATTTTTGCTAAATCATATCCGAATACACTAATGACTTTTGCAAGTTAGCACACTATATAATCAAAAAAGTATGATTCATCTAAGTATGTATGTACCTATAGACGAAAGTCGTAAACAACCAAATTAGCGAAAAGGGGTCAAATTTTATTTGATAACGTGTCAAGAAGTTGGGTATACTGAAAACTGTCATAAGCTTTTGAACAATATTGGAAGTAAGGAGTACGGAAGATCAAACATTTCCATGAAAGGAGAAAGTGGAGCAGCAAAGTGACGTAACCATTCAACTTCCGTACCAGGTCGCTGTATAAAAGACGGCAGTGCAGTTATTAAAGATCAATGAATGCGCTAGGAGCAAGTTTTTTTGGGGGAAATATGCAGGTGATCCAATTAGGAACACACCTTGTGAATCTATAAATATTGTACATTCAGAATGCGACGTCAAAGATGTATGCAATTTCTATAAGGTGTCGTTCGTGACAATTCCTTAATAATGTTGGCTTCGTTTTCTTTCTTGCATGTTATCATGTTCCAGTTATCGTTTGACTGATCATGATACATGATATAATGCAGTATGTGGTGCAAATGACGTTAAATGAAACTTGGAAATATGTGGTACAAAAATAAATGAAATACTGCACTACGAACGACTAAATAGATAGAAATACGTGCATTCACATAATGCTTTCCTTTTCACGTTCCAGTAAAAATCAAAATGTGTTTTACCAATGTTTTCTTGTACAAAAAGTACTAGTTAAAATACTTTCTAACGGATATGTAATATATTTAGTAACTTGTATACTACAAATGTACATATGACAATATATTTGTCCGGTTTAATGCCAATGCCCTCCTTTTTCGCTGAGAAAGTACAATAGTTTTTCTTGCTTCTTCCAACTTTTTACTTATACTGCCTACTACACACTTCGTTCACAGAGGAAGTCCCAACTTTATGTTTTTACTCAAAGATGATGCTGATTTCATGCTTTCACCAGTCATAAAACAAGTCCTTAAGAAGATTTTTAAGGTCGTAAAATGTAATAAATGATCTCTGATTTCACCCCACAGGCTTTATAAATGCCTATTGGACTGCAGTAGTTTCTTTCTGGTCATCGCCATATTCGCCATCATGGTCGTGATATCTTCATCTGCGTATCGTATCATTAAATGGTTGTAAGTTGTACGTAAGTATCAAGTTACAAAAGTATGACATGACACGGTTCCATTGGTTCCTGAGTACAAACCACTAAATTGTGTAACCCAGCTTCTCAGCATTTTGGGAAAACAACATGCGACATTTGTTTCATGTTTATGTAAACTGCGCAAAAACATGGCGCAGTTTGTGTTCGTAGTTCGTACGATGTCCAAAATTATGATGAAATTTAAAGTTAACATTTGAAACTTTAATAAAAAATGACTCATTCAAGATACATCTTGTAAGAAATTAAGTTACGTTAAGAATTAAAGTCTATGGGTATGCGTCTGTGTATCAATTGAACAGATAAACTGAGAATATGTATGTTACTCGATGTAGCAACGTTTCAACCAACTATCTTTTAAAATATCTGCTGACTCAAGATCTGGATGAATGCCTACTACTGTTGCTGTGTCAAACATATAGTATTCTGTTTGTGACACAATAACTTAATTAGATTAGCTCGGTCAATGAACAGCCTTCAACGTCTTATGACGTACTCATCTGTGAACTGAGCAATGACACTTATACGTCATGTTGCAACATTTGCAACTCTTTATGTCACTTGATCAAATTTCAAGCATGAAATGCATCTTTAGCAGAATCCTGAAGCAACTTTCAAAGTTAATTAAGTTAAGTAATTAGTCATAATGTCTTTCTACTTACTTTTATGCTTTCCTTGGTTGCTACTACGCCGGGTGAGTACTCTGAAAATGGATAGCCTTGAATTTGCGTTTCCTGTACTGTCCACGGATGATGCTGAGCGTGGTGATCCTTTGGAATCGGTACTAGCCCTGCTATGAATTCCTCTTGCAGGACTTCCCTTGATTTCAATCGGACTACTGCTACTGCTGTTCTTTTTTATCTCTTTGTCACTTGACATGAATTCTCCCGACTCTTGCTCATCACCAGAGGAAAATTCTGAAATTTTCCGGGTGGTCAATTTCTTTCCATTACTCTTTTCTCCTTTCACCGTCTCAAAGAGATTTTCTTCAGAGACACTCTTGGTGCTCGTTAGGTCATCATCAAAATCGTCCATAAGAAGAGGATGATCCATTTTTTCTGCTGGATTATCTTTCAGTTGATGATAGTATAAATTATTGGATGTAATTTTTTAGTTCCTAGTTCTTTTGGCACACTTATTTTTAAACTTTAAAGTTTGTTTTACTGTTAACAACACAAGTTGTTTCACTAAATGTTTGTGCTAATTTTTAAAAGCATATAGACATTTTCTCATTAAAGTTGGTTATAAAATAACTCAAAATGCCTGCAAAGATGAATCTTTTAAATGTATAGCTGTCTATAAAAATGTTCCTTCACTGTCCATGTGTTTTTATGTGTAGCAAACAAAGTGTGTATGCTTTTATGCTGCAACTTTTAGCTCGACGAACTGAGTTGTCCCAACCAGCTCTACAGACTGACTGACAGTGAACGCTTTGTACGCTTCGTCTCTTATATATAGAACATTTTCTCCATGTGAGTGTGTGCACAGTGCAGTTGCTACTTTTTAGTGAGCGTTTAAGAATGGCATAAGGTTTAGGTTTAGCAAGCAAGATGATGATACAGAAAATGGTAAAACAAACTTCAATGCACTGCACTGCCTAGAATAAGAAGAGATGAGAATGAGAGGAAGCCTCCCAACTATACCACTTTGATTAGTCCATAGTCCAAATGCACACAGAGATGTGATGTGAATTGCTTCTTTGCTGCATCTGACTCAAATTTTCTTTGCTTTTGTATTAGTCTTCCTTCATTCATTCTGTCATTTGCACTTGTGAAGATTTTGAGATGACATATAAACGTATGTGCATGTATGTAAGAAATTAGTGCAAATTATAGTTCAGCGTGCAATTTTTATTAAACGATGACACATGGCACCGTAATGGTAATTTAAGTTGTACGTTGTACAATTCTCAATTTTTGAGCAACATTTTTGCTTTCTTTCCTCAATAAAGCAAACAAGGAAATGTCTGCATTGTTCATTTCAGCAAATTCGAAAATAATTTCTTTGTTTCATTAACTTTTTCTTCAGAAATGAATGATTGCTTTGTGGTAACATCAGAAAAAAATGCAACAAGCTTTCTAGGTTTTCTTGTCAGATTTTCTTAGTGGCTGTGACGGCTATAAGGTCGAATCTGGTGGGCGAAAAAAGAAATTCTTCACAGAGCCTGGTGAAAACTATTTTCCATGGACCATGGTTCTTTCAGTTCTGTTTAGTTGGTACTGAATGGGGATAGTGTGGGTGGATGGATAAAAATCCAGAGAATCAAGTATATAATATAAAAATTGTAATATTATACGCTACAAGGACAGCTCATCTTATTGGATTTCAACTCCCCCGACTTTATCCCTCGGATTATTTTCTTGAAGAAAATATCCTGAAATTGTGAAGATGGAAGGATATGTGAGCATCTTTCCAGAATTGCTTGGAGTGTCAAACCGTGTATGATTGATGATATGTGGGAAATGGGGGAGACGAACAAGATGAAAGTTTGTTTGCAGCCTGCTACTGCTGCTTATACGCTTAAAGTGAAACAGGTCTTTCCATCTGCCATTTTACCATAATCCGCTTTTTTCCAGCCAAACACGTTGAATGCTTTCCGAATTTAATTTTAAGTTGATTTGGTCACGATGACGCATTAAAAAACCCTTTGATTGCAACGATAATCATTCAACATTAATTAGCGATTTTAGAAAAAGCTTAAAACCGTGTTTTCAATTCCATGAATTGCTATATCACGAAAACTTTTTGTGCATGCACTATTTTGGTAAAAGCTCATGCTGCAACCTCGTGATACTGTCACTGACGATGAGAGATCCAACAACTATGTCTATATTTCATGCCTTGATTAGTACCTTTCTTCACCTTCTTTCAATTTTTCCTTGATTAAACCAGTTCAAGTGCTGTGCGCTGTTCTAGCTTACAAAATGTTGCGCATGTTTATCTGCGTACCCAGATAAGCATCCAGACGTAACACGGGAATCTTTGATTTTTTTCTTGTCTTGTAAGTGTAATTATACATCTTTGCTGAACCATTCATTTTCCTTTTGCTTCCAGACATTTTGCATGTTTGAGCGACAGCAGTTATCAACAACCAGCAAATATACTACGCAGTTTGTATTTTTTCACTAGCCTCGATACTAAATACGTCGTAACGTCGTGGCTTGCAAATTATATTCAAAATATTTATGTCAGAACGAGCACATTTTTTATTCATGTACAATATAAATGCACATGAGCGCATCTTCTTTTTACAACTAGGTTTAGCTCTAGTCATGCTCGTCAAATACAACTTTACTCTTATCTTACTCATGTGCTCATTATATTGATGTTCCGCGTGTAGGATAATAGCCAGTCGGACTTTTTTTGGACTTGTCTTTCACAAAAAACAAAACTCTTGCACTGGGTTTTTGCGTAACGTATAATTAGAAAGATAATAGTACGCCCTAAAGACGAGATATGATGCAACTTCTCGTCTTCTCTTTATCATACGAAAATATTTCGCACTCTGTTTATAAACATGGGTCTTTGGTCTTTCACTTTAGCACAAAAGAGTAACAATATTACATGAAACTTGCATCAGATCAGATTAGACGAATGAACAATGCTAAAGGGAGGAGATGATACGAGATATCATTATTAATGCCACTTGCATCCTGCATTTTTATGGATGCTTAGTATTCATTTTTTAGAGATGGTTGCAGTGAAGGTTTGTTATTAAAATGCAATTTTTCTAATTTACGGGTCAGGGTACTGAAAAATCTGATGCAATATTTTACAAGTATTGAGGAAATGCGTAGTTATTTATAAAAGTTGATAAAACATCATGAAAATCAAAATGATGGGAAGAGGAGTGCTCAAAGATCTGACGAGTTTTAAAAAGAATTAAGAACTTATTTAACGTGCTATTAAAAAAACACATGTCAATTTATGTATATCTGTGGTGGAGTATATACGTAACAGTTAATGAAGTATTCATTAAAAATGGAGACCCAAAAGAGAATGATAAGTTGAGTGAGTGTCAAACAAAAATGTAAGTTAATGTAGCATAATGCCCCATACAAGTAGTATTGCTAAATTGGAACAATAATATGTAGTAGCAATGAGGCATAATAAAATAAAAAAGCGAAGAAAATTATAGTATTTTACTTGAAAACTAGCATTATTAATTAATTATAAACATGTTTTGCGTTTTCTATTTCTTACACAAATTAGTTGGAAACTTTTCTGATTGGCAAAATTTCCAAATGATTAAAATGAACAAAAAACTGCCTAGATGAAAAGCTTGCTATAAACACGTGCGAGTTATATATTTTATGAGTATGTGCCCATGTGACGTGCAATAATTTTTATTTTTAAGTTTTCCTTTCCATGTGACCATTATTTGAACCTACTGTTTGAACGCGTTATATGTTTTTTGTGCGTGTACAGATGTGTAAATTAATCTAGAACGCTTACAGCAATCAGCTAAAAAGGAGGAATAGATGGGGTCATTTTGTCAAGAGTCGAAGTGCGTTTTTCATGACATAGCCATGGTCTGATCTGATCTAATAAACCGTATTAACTTTGCATACCCATTTAATTTAACTAGAATTCGTCATACCTCTATGCAGACGATTACCAAGACGCATCTTTCCTTCAATAAATTTTACATAAGGTATGATAAAAAGAAACAGCCAGGAAACTTAAAATCACTGAATAATTGAATTTACTGATTTCACAACATATATTTTATTAGTGATACGCCATAACGCTAGCTGAGCCCTTTAGACGAGCATGAGATTCCCGTGTGACTAAAATTGGCCAAATGTCTACGTCTGTTTAGGTGCATACATTTTTAAATCATTGAAAGACAACTTTGTTTTGTATGAAAAGTCAAATGTCAACATGTGACACATCTCTGGCGTTCCTTTTGTCGTGATTTTGTCTCCTAATTGTTTATCAAATTTGTGATGATAAACTTAAGTGCATTTAAAAACCGTTTCATTTTACAAGTTTGATGAGGTACATGTATGTCACAATGTACATAAATACGCACAAGAGTTCTTATTCATTAAGAATTCGTTAATGTAGTGTCGCCAATCGTTTAGCTAAATGTCAAGTTGAGACTAAACTACGACGCAAATTGTTTCGAATTAAGTAGCGGCTGAGCTAATTCATTTCAATAAGTTAAAAGTAAGACGAACAAATCTTGCAATCGATTGATAATTGGATATTAATAATTCATTGATTATCCTTATGCGCAGTAGATTAAACATTAATCTTACTACGGAACATGATCATGATCAATTGCGTTGCACCACGCACATGTCCTATAATTTTAATTTAATGAATGAAAGAAATGTCGTATAGCCATGAAAAAATGGATGAAAAGAAATGTGTTCTCTTTACGTCGCATCAGTTTGCAACAGACAGACGTTCATGAAACAGCTAGTACAGAACATAAGCATATGAAATGAATAAGGAACATGAGGTCTTTAGCACTTGAGCCTTAAAAGTACTCTTCCAAACGAGTAAAAAAAGTTAAATATATCAAGTGTAACTCTTCCCTTACAGCAAGTAGCATTTGTAAATTGTAATGCATAATTTACCATGTTGGATTCAACATTTTTATGATTTATGACTGATCACATCTCAGATGGTAGTTTAATTTACTAATATTTCTCAAGGAATGCTTTAAGAATATGAAACTTCTTATTCCTGTTAAAATTCAACGCAAATTCTGTCCTCCATTAAAATAATACGCAATTGTCACAATTATCAAAAGTCATGAATGAACTTAGCTTTATTTACATATTTGTGCTAAATTTACATCTGAAATAATTACGTTGAATTAGTGTACTTGCTTAACGTATAATAATATACATGCTTGTAATCATAAAGAATCCCAAGTTGAATTCCACAGTAATAGCTTTATGTATGTAGTATGTATATATCACAGCTTTACGAAATGAAAACGATTCCAGCTTTAAAAGACTAACCACAAAAGATTCCATCGAAAAATAATTCATTTTAGTCTTGTCCTTCGACAAGAGAAAAACAAGTAGTGTTACTGTGAATCGGACATATTTTACTTTAACTAAATATTGGAAATCCTTACACATTTATCATTTACAACTAGCCTATTAACCTAACATTTACAGTAATTTTTACATGTTTTGCATTTTATATGTAAGATTTTTCACAAGTAATACATCATTTCATATCAATCTTTATAGAATGAAATTTACGCAGTGGGCGTTGATAAAACATTTACATAATTATCAAAAAATTCATTAGCAAACGAAAGCAGGTACAAAAGCCTTCTCTTGGAATTATTCAAAATCTTAACATCAGCTGAAACCACTGGAGGAGGAGCAGGGAACATGCGAGAAAATTCCTCAGTAGAATTACTTTTATTTCCTTTCGAAGAAACACTCTCGTCTTTATTTTTCACGATTTTAGCAGCCTTTCGAAAGATCGTATAACACTCGGTCAGTGCAGATAAAAGGTAACTCTTTGATGTGACGGGATTCACATCAGTTGGTCCTTTGATTATTCTCCAAACATCCCGATGCAAACCAGTTTGAATAGCAGTTCCACCATCAGAAAGTTCCGGAAGCTATTACAAAATACATGAAGATAAAAAAAATCAAATCGAGTGTTGTGCAAAAATAAAAGGGACAACGTGAACTTAAAAAAGAACTCACGCGACAAGCGTTCATTGGAACGTCTGCAACAGCGTGTTCAATATTTTTAAACAGTCCACTTTTGCTAAGGTACGATGATAAGCAAATTAAGGCCCCAGCTACTTCTAGTATTTTCTCGGGATCTAAGACATCTCCGTTGAATAGCCGAGCTACCCAAACGTAAGATCCAATGACATTAACCAGACCATTAGCCACATGTTCATTTGGTTTTATTTTCTGTAACAGAGAAAAACGGTTGTTTAACTTAATTCAATAGCTACTAGTTTCAGTGATGTGTAATATAAAAGTGTATTATAATTAATAATTACCGTCAAGTCACTCATTTTTGGGATAGGATTTAATATGGATGGCTGTCGTTTACTCAGTTTGAATAAGTTCTCAGTGGCATTTTCAGTGGAAGTACTCTCGGAAACTTCTGTGACTAACTTCTTTTCTGGCTCATCATGCCACCAGGGTACCCACTCTGGAATGATCTCCCCGGCTTCATCAAAGTTTTTGACAAGATTTTGAAACTCCTTTCTTTCGTCCTCCGTTAAATGCTTCCAGACCTCTTCTGAATCATTGAGATCTACTCCATCTAATCTTTTCTCCAAGGGTTCATCATCATCCGAATCTATTGTGTGATTGACAACAATTAAGATTCCATTTATAGTTTTAATTTAGAACAGATACAAATGACTGCCACCGCGACCACCACTTTCAAAAGTAAATTGGATTGAATATTGAATGATAAAACTCTTCTGAAAGAATACCTACCTAACTCTCCCTCGAAATCCTCAGGTTCTTCCTCTTCACCTTCCTCATTGTATTTTTCGTGGAACCTCTGCAAAATTTCCTTCATCTTCTTAGAATTCTCGGGATTTTGTACCTCTTCATTACGAACATGCTCCTCCACGCACTCCTTGTAGAAAGATTCCGAACACTGTAAATGTTTATCTACATTTTTGTAACATTGCAAAGAGCAGTAAGGCAATCCACAACGGGGACACAAGTACTTGGAAGGGGTCTGCTCGCAGCTATGAGAATTAAATAAGATTAAAATATTAATTTAAGTGTAGTGTGTACTGTAGACTGTAGTGTTTAATTAAAATCCCTAACAAGCTAAATAGACAAAAAAGGCAAAAGAAATCTTACATTTGACACAGTTTAGGTTCCCTTTGAACTGTATGTGGATCCATTGTTGAATTAGATTTTACTACTGATTGTCTAAACCTTTTTTCAATAGAGATAACAACACGAAAAAGTCTCTGCTTTTTTCTGTTTAATCTAATATTGAGTTCATAAATTTTAACTAATTAAACTATTTTAAATGTGTAAACTTCTCACTAAACTTCAACTGAATATTAAGATTAAGACTAAGAAATACAAACACAAACTTATTGAATTTCTTTCAACTTAAGACATTTCTCAAATTATTCAAATTATAAGTGGTTCAGTAGTTGTAGTAGTAGTAGTTGTCAACTATCATTGTTTTTGCATTTTTTTCAAAGCGCATTAAAACACTTAAAAAGCAAACGTTTTTAATTTTCATCACATTTATAAACAGTCAGATGCGTACACAAACAAGTGTGAGTGCTTTCGCGGTTTTGTAGTTTGGATCACATGCATGTGTTCAACAGCTGGCACGGCTGGCACTGCTCTGCTGCTGAAAACAAAGTACACCACCAAGCGCCAGCGTCTCATCTCATCACCACAGCCAGTGAACAAAATTGAGTTCTCAACCAGTTCATTTCAGCGACTCACAGCGGATCATATCAGAGCTCATAAGATTAGCGTTTTTTAGTAACTTACCGACAACACCGCACCTCATAAATGTAGACGTAGACTACAAATTAACTTAACTAACAATTAAAATTAAATGAAAAATACTTTAATCCACAAAACTACGACTTGTAGGCCACAGCACAATTTTTTCCACATTTTTCCTTATCATCTTTCTTTCATGCACATAGAATTTCACCCATGGCCAAATCATAACTTCCTTTTCCACTGGAAATAAGGAAAGCGATGCCACATATCTTGATGACCAAGAAATCTGATCAATTTCCAGCAGCGTCACTGGTTTATCCATATCTTCCAGTAACTTTGTCAGTTTTAAACTATCCAAAGTCGTAGACATTATATGGCTGAATGACACAAGATCTCTTGGCTTGAAGTCCTTTTCACCAACTGGAAACGCCAAGCCACGATAAGCACGATGAATATTGCCCCTTTTAATTGGAGAACTTGTGTGAATCTTTCTGGCTGTTGGGGAATCCTCAATTGACGTATTTTCTTCCTCTTCCTCAATACTGTAGTCAAGATCAGTTGTAATTGTAATAGGATTCCTTATCGTCTTAATTCTTTTCAATGTGTCAGTACTGTTATCATCATTATTCACGATAAGCCTCATTTCCGCTTGGATTAGTAAATAGAACAGACTTTTGTAGGGGAAGTAGCACCATGTATTAGTCATCAGTTCTTGACAAACCTTATTAAATTCTTGGTATATTTTGTAAGGCTCGTCCAACGTGAAACAAATGATTGCAATGCAATATTCCTCGGGACCTTGAAACCTTGACTTTAAATAGGGTGACCTCAGTTTGTACATTTTTGTAGCAAAGTCCCATGCCTTGGCTAGTTGCATGTCGTTTGCTTTGTCTATGGCCAGTTGTTTCCGAACTTCTGTCAGGGAAAGGCACATGGAACGGATGGAAGGCTCAAATAATGGGGTGCGAACATACTCACCTATTTTAATCAGACTGAGGCGTCTAGGGTCGCTTTCGATGAATCTGTCTTCACGAAATTTCGCTACCAACTGTAATTGGGGCAAAGTTTCTTTGCTTTCTTGTGCCATCGCCATATTTCGTAGATGAGATGGAAATATTTGTGCATGCAAAATTATGTCGCAGTTCGCAATGATGGAAATACTGTGATTTGATGTAACGAAGAACTAAGTGACCCTATCATAACGTACCGGCTTCCCTATCAGGGTACCTAGTATAGGCGTATAACTTGTCTCTATTTGTTTTGTGTTAACCCCGTCTCCTCTCTCAATACTTTATATATATTACGACAAAAATTATTTAAGCCGTCTAATTCGCTCGTTTGCAATGTGCACAATTCAACGAAAATTTGGAAATCGAAAACATGTAATGAATGAGAATTAGGATACTGCACACCAAAAAGAACAAAAAATTTGTTATCAGTTACTTCTCATTATCATTTAGTTGAGCATATTATCATTATGTTTGTATTTCTGTTTGTTGTCCTCATATAAATCATAATTACACTAATCTATTTCATGATAATTGATAACATATTATGCGATGATGATAACTGCAAGGTTGAAAGTAAGCTACACAACACAGCTCGTACAAAATGACTTATCTTTCAAACGTTGTTTACAAATAATTGTTTAAAATAATGGAAAATAGTGGAAAACTGCAGAATATTAAGTTGATTCCTTTTAAAATGAAACCAATTTAACCCAGTAAAATGTCTATCAGTTGGGAAAAAGGGGGAAAAATTATTCGGATATGCTTACTAAAAACAAACATTTGGAGCAGACTAATTACTTGGAATTGGGTGTTGGATATGAGTCAATATAAACTGGACTTAAATGCTTCAAAAAACGAATTAGCTCTTTACTTTTTATTCCATAAAATATTAATAAAAGAATTCAATTTCTTGCAAGTAAAGCCATAACTTTTTCCTCTATAAGCAAAATTTTATTTAGAATTAGATTAATCCATTGATCCTACTAATTATTGGTGTGTGTAGTTGTAGCGAACTCGTGAAGGAAGCCTGACCATATAGTCAATATCGACTGCTCGACTCTCGGTTCCTGATTTTTTTTACATTTCAGTAGCACAACGACCGAATTTACTGAATTGACTGACCGAGTGTGTGAGCGTCAGATTTCTGTCCACGTTTTTTGTTTTTGAAATTCTTACACATTACGCATCACATTTGCTTGGCTGATAAGGTTAGCTTAAATTAGGCATACAAATACATGCCATCTAAATGTATGTGAATTGATGTGAAAGTACAAAATTTCCTTTACTCAACGAATCATTTTCAGTTCGTAATTTATAATATGTTATGATATATTACGAGTTGTTTATCGCCTGTTCTATTGCATTATCTATGCCCAGGGATTAATCACTCTACTGTATTCCAATAATGTTCCGGCGGTTAAGCTAGTCAAATAAGGGTAAAATAGTGAATTTTCTAAGACCTTTAACTAAAAGTAATCCCGAAATATCGATACAAATATATTGTGCACTTGTTGCTTAAGGCTAGAGATACATTTTTACATTGAAAAGTTTATACTTTAGTTATTCACTCTGTTTTTTATCATCGTCAAAGCAGTAAACCGTTAAAACTGCTAATGAACTGAAAGCTCATTTTGCAGAACAATTCTATAAACATGTTAGTTAAAAAATACATGCGTCCTACTCAAAACGAATTGTTGTCGGATGGATGCTTAACCTACTGATAATGACTTTCTCATGTCAGCATTTCCACAAGTCGAGTATACACACTTTAGGGCTTTTTGTGGTAGTGATTCGTGGTGCGTTGAACTTGTTAAACCGCAGAATTCACGAACAAGTTGAAAATTAGTCATGTTTTCTTCAAGTCTTAAAAGACTTATCATACTCACCATTTTCTCCACATTTCTCGGGGCCATTTGGGTACAAGGAAGTGATAATGGAGCTATTCATACGGGCAATTTAAGTTCAAAACAAACAAGCCTTTCTCCACAAGTGACAGAGTCCGCAATTGCAAGGACTTTGTATTGGATTAGCCCTCAGTTTAATATGGACATATTTACTTATATTTTACCATTTATGTTTATACCGATAGCATTAATATACGTGTACATTATTTATCCACCAAGAAGATACTACGTAACTGCGCCAAATTCATATATGGGCTATTATTTAACCAATGACACGAGAAGAAGTTGGTGAAAGTGTTTAGTAAAGTTATAATTTTCACGATAATTGTTGCTAACTTTAAGTTTAAGTTTATGTATTGTAATTTTATTTTTGATATGCAATAAAACAGGCGTACTTTTTGTGCTGAAATTGGTTTAAAAATCTTTGCATGCAGATGCAACAGTGTTCCTCCAATTTTTATGTTTGTGGCTCGTGTAAATGTTTTGATTTTCCTTCATAACATTTTGTAATTGTAAAATTCCTCAATAAATTGCAATACACTGTCTCAATCACAGGTTGAATGTGTGATAGATGAATCAGCTTTAATTTAGTGCACCTCTAATCTACAATTTTGTTGACACATTAAAATTAATTATTGAGGTCGTCGGTTTTATGTTCATGTTTCAAATTACCCCAAGTAGGTGTTTTCAGTTTGCATAATTCTAGTCACGACTAGCTGACTCATAATATTGTCATTGTACAAAGCAAACACTATTATTAGTAGTGCTAGCTATCACGGGGTACTAACTCATACATTGTGTCATTAAAGCAATTCTTCAATATTTATGAGGGAAGCAATTACTATTTGCCCTCACTGTATTCTTTTCCACTTAAACAACGGTGCGAAATACGTGTAATGTGTACCTATCACTTTTTTCTAAAAGTAAGTTGAATGGTATATTTGCTTTATCCAAAATAACTGCTGTAACTTGTTAAAAGTTTAACCTGAAACCCATCTGCTGCCAAAGACTAATCTATGCTTAATTTAATACAAAGCGTATGACTTATTGCGAACGCGAGCCTATATGATAAACTATGCCATCAATCATCGACCGGAGGTATTTTTATTGGGTAAATAGTAAATAGCATAATTCATCCTACATATTTACTCTATCTCGTGACCTAGACCCAAAATATAGCTTATTTTCTTGCATTTTATGCTCCTATCAAAATCTAATCTTTAGGTTCTATTAAGCGTTCGGAAAGTAAATACAGATAAAGTAGAACTTGGGAACTGAATATAATTAAAAATAACCTGGATTTAAATGCTTCAAATTATAGAATACGAATTAGCTGTTTTGTTCTTTTTTTAAAAATATTAGTAAAAGTTTTTCAATTTGTTGCAAAGATGCAACTTTTTCCTCATGCACCATGCAAAATTTATATAGAATTAGTTTATTCCATTGGCCCCTGCAATATGGTGTGTGCAGATGTGGCGACATCGTGAAGGCAGCCTGATCTTATTCAGTATGCGCCTGGTCGATTCTCGCTATCTTCACTTAATTTTTTTTTGAATTCGAGTAGCAGCGACAGACTTTGCAGAATCGATCGCCCATTAGAGTTTAATTTTAATTGAGAGGACTCCCAAATCTGATAGCCATATACATATATGATTATCAAGTGTAAATTAAAATTACAACTTAATTTTCAGGTACAATCGAACAGACAAAGGATAATACGCAATAAAACTTATCAGAACAATGACAACTCTGTTTAAAACGCAGCTCAACGAAAAAAACAAACGACTCATTTTTCCCAAAGATTACATAAACAACATCAATTAACTCTTTTATATAAATGTATATAAACTCATATGTAATGTATACTTTGTTTATATCATTTCATAGAAACCTCTATACAACATTTACTGCAAAAACAATTTCGCTTTTTAATGGAAAAGAATTTGTGTCTGTGTGGGAACTGGGATGGTCCAGCATAATATTTGTATACTACATTAACACTAATAGAACTTTCCATGCAAAAGCAAATCCAACAAAACTATTACTCATCACATCATGAATACCCTAAGTAATTCACTTTTACAAAAATTTGCCCACTAAAAAAGATCCATAAAACTGGAAATAAAACTGGAAAAAATACATAATACTCTCTCATGTTTCAATATTATCATACACATTAAATTTACACTCACATTACTTACTTGCCTGCATAAACAATTTTTCCTTCATGATTTCATATTATCTCCTTTCTGCCCACCATTCTTATATTCTTTCTCATGCGTACTACTTTATGGGGCATATACACGTGCTATTGTATGTAAAACTATGAATCTGTCTTTCGTCCACAATCCAATCCACACGTACCTATATATACGGCAAAATTTTGTAAACACAAAGTTACAGGAGCAGCAGCAGCGTAGCAATATGAAGATGAAAAATGAAGCCAGTTGTTTTTCTTAAATAAGTAGTAGTAAAGTGTAGTCGTCAGTGTATTGCATTTGATGGCCATATTATCGCCAGAGTCAGCATCATCATCGTCACCATTCATAGAGCCGCTGCATATGTATGAAATTTTATCCATCAAGCTAAATTGTAAGTAAAGTAAAGTAATATGCATGTGATGTTGACGATAGCGGTGGTGGTGAATGATCATGATGATGATGATGATAGTCGTCGTCGTCGTATCGTATAGAAAAGGCTTCTTAGCAAAGTGTGGATTGTGGATCCACGTATAAACAAGTTTTGTGTAAATGTGAATTACTCCAGAGCACCAAACCAAGCGCAGGAGTCACAGTCACGATGAATAGAAGCGTATAAAGCCAGTTGTTTGATAGAGTAACTTTGTTAAAGCTTTGTATTGTCGGTAAGTTGTAAGGTTTTTGGTATTTTGCTAATACTATTGCCGTTGAGGGTGTTACAAGTAAGTCAGTCCATGTCCTACTCTCGTTCCGTTCTGAAGTGAGCTGATATCTTTGTATTTTTTCGTCAATCTTATCCTCTTCCCTGGCTCGGTTGACATAATATGTGGACATGCTTCCCGTTCTAGTACAAATATATATAACATCATTTTTCTACATCATCACATACATATTAGCGTAAAGAGTAATACAATATAGGAAAAATCTTCTCAGGTCACATAATTTTGGTGTCTTTTTCTCTTGGACCACATGTTTTTACTTGAACGTAACCGTTTCGGTGCAGCAGCAACATCAACAGAACCAGCAGTTTGCCGAGTGCCAGCATACCATATAGTTAAACAATTTAAAGGTTATCCACACCTGCGTATAAAAAGTACACATATATAAAAAATAGATAGAAAAACTAATCTGTCAAGTTGAATATATTTCTCAGTTAGTGTAAACTAAACACGCCTTTAGTTGCACACACATAAACACTTATGAAAAAAGTGCGCCGATTATCGTTTTCCCTTTTTTTACGCACTGTCTTAAGCGTTTCCTTTCTTGGATCATTTTTTGTAAAACTTTTCTGAGCTCCGTTTCGTTGTGCATATTGCATCGTTGTGCTGCTTGTTCTTGTTCCGGAAAGTGCCTCATTTTAAGTGTAAACATCACTTTTACAATATGTGAATCTAGTGACGTGTTTTAATATGCAATACGGTGCATGTCAGCTTGTATGTCAGCCGAAGTTCTGTTCAAAAATTAATGGATTGTTCCAAATTTTCCCCTGAAATTGTGTACAATTATCTATGAAACTTGTATGTTTGGATATTTTGCAACAACTTCTTTAATGGGTAAGCTTACATATCAATATATCTACCGATTTTTCGTAATAGAAATTGATATAGATAATGTGTGAAAGCAAGCCGTAAGAGCCATTCTGACTATGACCTATTTCATTGCATTTATAGAAGTAAAGAATCAATTTGAATCAAAATTTACATTGAAATATTACCCCTGCAATAAAGAGCATGTCATAAATTTGAGCTGACGGCTATCTCATTTTTTGGAAATACAGAAAGAAGACATACTGACATAACAAGCATTGTTCATGTACATTAAATCAAAATTCAATTTTCTCACATATTTGGGAATAAATTAGTTTTAGTGCCAAAGATATGTGGCATTGTCAATAGTACTTGAACCCGTAACTTATAGAATGTACATGTTTTACTAACATCGCATTTTACCTTTTGCACGCATCACGTTCACGTTAGTACTATTCTATAAAAACGTAATTTAATAGGCTCAAGCAAATTGTTTGTGCCTTGTGCATACACAATACTATGTGCACTGTCATTTCCTACTTTTCTGCAGATTGTGATTATACCATGAAACAGCATGAGCAATGGATTTCAAGTACAAAATGCGACGATGATGGTGATGATTATGGTGATCTGCAATATTTGGAGAAACAAAAATAACCAAAAAACGTTACACCACTACTTTCATGAAATTGCATAAGCTAGAACACAAAATAACCATACAGCACTACCTACTACCTACCATCTACCAACCAAGGCTTACTTGCCTTGACTATTTTGAGTGAAGATTTTTCATACATTACTTTCTGCGTTTGGCTGGCATTGGCAGCATTTCAGAATGTGCTCGAGAGACCAATAACAATGAATTGAATATTTTAGCGTAATATAACGTTACTTTTACTTTATTTTCTATAAAACCAACACAAAATACATTGCACATGGTTCTAAAACAAATAAAACTTGACTCCATTTACACTTTTTTATACCAAGGCAAATTGAGCAACACCTTTTGTTTTTCTGCGTACTATAAGAAGTCGGGAGAAAGGCTTTTCATCTACCTAGCTTTCCCCACAGATTATATTGAGCAGTAGGATGTAGGATCTACTACCATACCAAAAGCATCCGGCGGTGGGGGTGCGGATGAATGTTTTCGCATAATTACTTTCACTTCCGTAAATATCATGAAACAATCAAACACCATCACTTTTACTCAAACTCAACAGAAGAATGCATGAAGCGACCTAATTACTCCGCCGACCCATTTGGGTAAAGGTCACTTTGATTTTCGCTGTGATGCTTGTGAACTTTTTTTCTCGGAATCATTTTGACATGATAGGGTATTTTTGGGCTACAATGTTTGAGAAAGGAACGTTACCATTTTTATAACCTAGGTATTATGTTAGCATAACTTATTGAGTTGGGATGGGCAAGGCAAGTCTAGGAAGGAACCCTAATTTCAGACATGTCAGAAAATTAAACTTCGCCTCTAAAAGCGACAATAAACACCCGGGGATTCCCTTTCCTCTGGAAGCCCACAAAAAAGTACAGTAATAATTAGTTATACTGTCTGACTTATGATCTTAACTTTTTACAAGCAATAAAAAGTAAACAGGAACACTTTCATAAGAACTTCTACATAATTTAAAGACCCGTGCATCATGCAATACAAACTAACAATTCATTCTCACATAATGTATGGCGATGATTAAGTTTACATGACATGCAATGTACTTACGTGCATCAATTTCATACAAAAGTTAAATGTCTGCTTATTAATCTCTTGTACTATTTATTTAATTTTTTTTTAGAAAACATGTAAAAAACCAACAACATCAAGCCGGAATGAGCCCGAAAAAGGAAAGCGGGCCAAAGTCAATGAAGACGGTGTGTACTCCTTCAACCAGTAAATTGTTTCCTTTACCCGAAGACGTAATTGTGCTTCATGTACCACGCAAGGCAGCGTTCCAACTTAGGACTCCATCAAACCTGTCCAGTAAAAGTTGCCAACTTTCTTCATTATCATCGTCATCAAACAAGCTGCTTCAGAGGAAGCAGCTGCAAAGCATACGAAGGATTTCTGCATATTCTAAGCCTGTCTTTTAGTAGCCACTTTGTCTTGGCATTAAACTTGACACGCACAGCGTTCTGGAGTCTTCAAAAAAATTTAGTTCAAAAAATACTCAACTTCTTTTGGAGAGGATTTACAACAAATAAATGGCATCCAGTACGTTACTAGCGAATGTTTTACTCAGGCTTGTGCTTCCGTTCCTTCTGATAACATGTAAGTGTTTCTTTGAAAAAAATCCACTTTTATGACAGTTTTAAATGACATCATGGAATGCAAGGGAAATGAAACAAGCGTATCTGCCAAAAAATGCAGCTCATCCAATAAAGTGCATGCATGCATACATGAAATTGTTTTTATTGTATATTTTCGTCATAAAATGCCAATGTAACTAAGCAAATACTTAAGCAAGGAATTAGTCTAGATTATTAGGTCTATCCAGTTTAGGTAAACATCAGAAACAAAGATAACACGAAATGCCACCAAGAACTTCTTAAATGAGTCATAAAAACCTTTTTCGAAGAAAGATACAACCCATCATCACTTATCACGAAGCAAGGTTGTCTATAATGCGGTAAAATTACTGCCCTATCTAGGTTTTAATACCATTGTTTGTCCAAAACATATTATGTGTATTTAATAATTATAAAATTAATTCGTAATAATGTGGCCACCTTAAATAAGTTTTATACAAATATATGAAGACGACACAAATGCATTTGACAATGTCAGTTCAAGAATAAAATAGTAATTTTGACAATAATCTACCCTAATTTTCATCGGAATAGTCTCCAGAGAAAATAAGTACCAAGAAATAATTGACGAATTTATTAACATGAAAGTCATGAAACAAGTAAACTTGACCTACAAATAAATTAAAATGTTATTGTTAAAACTGGGCATTGAAAAACACGCAATTGGTTAGGCACGGCACAGCTGCAACAATGCCCAAGTGGAATGTGTATAAGTTGCAACTTTCCATCATTATATGTTAGATATACCTATTTGGCACCACTCATAATACTCTAGAATTTATTTCATGCCCAAGGGAAATTAGTAGATTTTCGTTACTCACATATTAACTTTCACTTAGAGCGACAAATTAACTAAAAAAGACGAACATAAGAAATGACACAGTGACAAAAACTTTTATGACTCTGTCTTTCTCTTTTAAGCATCAACTCGTACTAATGATTCGTCACATTTTGACAAAAAACTCTTTTTATCGTCTACCAGAACAAGGAAAAATCAATATAAGCTGCTCTTTACAGTCAACCTTTTATGTCAAAGAAAAAGAAAGCATGTATGCGTTGTCTGATGATGAGAATGACGATATGATGATGTGTGCTCTGTTTTAACATATAAACCAGCATTTTCTTGCTCATTCTTCTGACATTATTTCATGCAGCCTATATGAAATATTTCGTAAAAATGGATCTTTAGTAGCTCTCCCCCGCAACTTTTCATATAATGTAGCCGTACAACCATGTAAAGAGTCGATCTATCATTTGGGTCAAGTCAGCCAGGTATAAAATATGTAAAGAGAGATTTCAATGGGAAGTAATATAGCGACAGGGTACACGTTGCCATTATAGTGTCCAAACCCATGGAACATGATACACAACACACTCGTCTGTGTAGACATGTGAAAAGGGAAAGTTAGTGAGCTGCTTTGTGCTTTACTTTCACTCACTCTCTTATAACCATATAGAGTAAACATAATGGTAGAAAAAAGAGGCCATCATCAGTGGCAATCTACTACAAAGACTGGCTGATTACAAGACTACTCTCTTGTAAAACACGCATTGCAATGATTTCAATACTGACACATAGGCCATTTCCCCTTTTCATTGTGACAGAAGCACTTCTTATTATTATGAAAAAATGAGGATTGAAAGATCAATGAAGTCGCATATTTTATATAAAGTATATAGAGAAGAATGATATGTCTGTGAAGCAAGCAGGACGTTTTGTAGTATAACATGAAAGGGGAATTTTATCGCATAAAAATCTGCCTGTTGGATGATGATGAATGAAAACATGAAAAGGGGGCTGGTTCCGGTCTGGCAGGAATGTGTGAAAGAAAACTACCCGCACCCGCCCGTTTGCCATTTATTTGATCAAGGCTTGTTGTCATAAATTCTTCTCTTATCAAAAAAGGGAGCGGAGATGGGAAAAAGGATGATGATGACTAATTCATTAGGTTTGTGGTATGTTGGGTGGTCACACGCCGATGAAGATAACAAATATTATGTGAATTTTGGACAACGGTCGGATCGGATCACATTTACGATCGTAATGATTCTCTAAACAGACATCAAAAACAGGAAAGCTTATTTGTCATCACATCGCATCATGCACACACACATATAAAACTGAATTTAATCATGATGCAGCTTTGGGAATATGGGAATTAGGAATCATTTCCGGTTTTTCATGATGATGAATGCAGTAGTACAACTATTTGTTTGCATAATTAGAATTCTTCATTCACGCGATTAAGCTAATTACTTTCCAATGTGCATATAACATCAACGTGTTTTGTAAACCATTTTATTACAGGTATCATCTTTCGACCATGTGGACTCGCGTTCCTATACTATCTTCTATTTTTATATATTCCTCTGGTGCCCAGTCCGAACCCCCAAAATTTCAAAGGTAGACAAACAAAATACCCCTAAAATAAGAAGCTTAATTAGACTATTATGAAGAGAATAATTGAATGGTATTTGGAAAAATCGTTTCACGCAGCGGGGCACACTGGAAGATTTCTTCGAGTTTCTCTACTTGTAGGATTTTTTACAGTTATTTCTCAGATTATATTTCAAACATTTTTGCTAATATGGGCCCCGTATGGAGAGTTTTTAGTGCAATGTAAGTAGTTTCGAAAATAATGCTCATGTATTGTGGCGACGAGTCATTCTTTTAAGGCGCAACATCTTAACATTTTTCCTAGGTTCCTTGTTAGAGAAAATTCTCCGTCACGTAGGCCTAATAAAGCTAAACAGCCTATCATGGTTTCAAATAATACGTTGGCTAGGACCAGACATAGCTGCGTCGGTTGGACTAATTCTAATCTACCTCTCAATTTCCAACATTCTCAAGAAAGGTCAAGCGGGTCCAGAAACTCACGAAGTGGATAAAGCAAATGGCTTCACTAAAATGCTATCTTCCGTCGGAAGTTACTTGATTTTAGGCTTTCTTTGCTTTACCTCTTCCCTTCAACCATCCATATCCTGTGGAGTATATTTTATTGTTTTTATCGCTGGAGCTACTGCGTGGGCTACCGGATCCGTTAACATTCACAATAAAACGTTTGCATGGTTTTACGCTGTTCTTGCGTTCTACGTTGCCCTTCATTTTGCAACCCTTTTTGCCTACCAACTGGAAATCATGCAGGAAATTTTAGCACCTGATTCGTTAATTTCAAGGTTAGTATTTCAAGTCAGACATTTCCTTTAATTTCTCGCTGTGAATGGACAATGGTCATACATGTCATGCGACTAAAATCTATTGTCATGCTTCTTTGTAAAGACTTGCAGGTTTTGTTCAAATCCTCAAAACGGATTGCGACCAAGACCCTAGAAATGCAGAATTCAATTTAAGTCTTCAGTGGCCAAGCTGGGCTCATCCATTTACTCTATTAATTCTTTATAACTTGCTTGTATATGAGGCCAAAACCCTTCTCACCACTAGTAAGGTAAGTAACTTTTCATGTAACCTCTCTCATATCTCATAACGCATTTTAATTAATGATGAAAAAACTAATTGGGTGACTTATCAAATAAAAATGGGATTTTATATGTGATTTAACAAAAACAACCGCAAGTGTGAAAGTCAAAATAACTAATTTTTCTGATGCTTTTTGATCTAGTAAAGTTGAATAATAAAATATGAACCAAATCTACACAAAAAAGTCAAATCCATGCGCATCACACTTATTCTCTATAATTCTTAACTGTAGAAAGTAGAGTAAAAGTATACAACACAATATTTATGTGCAACATATGTATAACAACACAACTTTGAATCTAATTTGTGATGTCAATTAACCAACAAAAAACTATATTGTGTGCGTGTGCGTCATAGGAAAAGTATGCCATTTTAGGAAAGTCAAGAAGTCGGCACGAAAGCCTGGGTGATTTACGTGCCAGGGCCCGTCTCAGCCGCAGACAAACTGTTAGGCGACATGGACGATCTTCCCGTAGAGTAATAAATGACACAAAAAAATAAAATACGTATAAATAATAAGATTGTATATTTTTTTACTATTATCGATAGTCCAAAAAAAGTATTTTTCAGCTTTTTCTGAATAATTTTTTTGCAAAATTCATTTTCTCGTTTATCATTTAATTTTCCACTACTTAACACAAGAAAAGGGTATAATTTTTTGGTCAAGCCATGCCATGCAGCGGCTGGTGGTGGTGATAACTGATAACTTTAGGGCAAACACTAGATAGGCTTCTGGGGAAAGGAAATTGGGTAGGAGGCACAAGGACACCATAACTTGGCAGAGGGTGTTGGGACATTGTGAAAACGCAATATTTCATGCAAAAAGTAACAACACATCTTTCCAGCGCAGTGCCTTTACTATTGTGTTACTCATTTTTTATCGCAATTCTTTTCCTGTACATTCTACGTATCTTTTTGATTTCGATTCCCCATTGGTTATGGTATTGCGATGTAAATTAGCCATAACAGAAAATAAAATCCAAACCCAACCCACATAAAACAAGGAGACAGGATACCGCATTTTTTGACATGAACATTAAGATAAAACGTAGTTTTTTGTCCTCTCTGGACAGTAGCCCTTTTACTATACTGCTATTCTAATAAATCATTCAAAAAATAAGGGAAAACGAAAAAATATACACAAAAAAATTGAGACTAAAAACTTAAATAAAAAAATTATTTGGTTTGCCTTTCACAATTTTCATTCAAAAAGGAAATGTTGACTTTCCCTCTTTAGCTTTCACTTTCTTTAGAATAAAAAAAGAAGGTCAGAAAGAAAAAAAGAAGAGCATAAGCATATCCTCTCATATCATAGCCTCCATTATGTAATGTTTTTATTGCCTGTATAGGATTACAAAAGGAGCGTTGTGGCACCAAATCACAAAGTAGTTTGTCGTACGCGAGCTGACAGCCAGAGTGAAACTTCACCAGTAACTTTTCAATTCCACTTTATATAACACTTTTTATACACAGTCGGGAATGCGAAAAATATTGTACAAAGCGCTGCTCGTTCTTGTAGTGCGTGTGTCTGTTAACTTGTCCACTAACTCGTGTCTTGTGTCCTAATAACCTTCCATGCAACTCTGTTTTTGCACATTAACGTAGGTACACTATCTACCTACACAACAGAGACACAAAAAATATGTATGCATTTACTTTTCAATGTGGGACGTTTTTGTCATATTTTATGGAACGTTTTTAGATATTTGCTCTCTTGTACTATAATATGTGTGTTTTAAAAATGGGGAAATTACAGATGTAAAAAAATTAACAGCTCAAAAAAATCGATTTAGAAAAAAGCTTTTCACAAAAAAAGAAATCTGTGCAAACCAAAATAACCGCAATGCAAGCAACTGGCAAATGGAAGAGATACAGTTTAAAAAACATGTGTGTGGAATGTAAATAGTTTTTCTATGTATTGCATTTTTAGGATCATAAAATGTTCATGTTTATTGGTGGATGGATTTTTTTACGTTGCATCTTTTTCCATTACTGCCATCGTCTGTTTCAAATAAAAAATATGTGAAATATGACCAGATTTGCTTTGCTTCTCTCTGCAAAAAAACTTTAGTTTAAATATAACCTCTTTTTTGTTAATGCTAACTTAAATGTTTGTTTTAAGTTGTTGCTTGAAATTCAAGTGTGGGGCTGCATTTTGTTCTATGCTTTTTCACATTGCATTTTTGTAATCTATACATACATGAAATGACATGCACAAAAAAATCCGATTTTAATAAAAACTGTACTGTATTCTAGCTTATGACAATGAGCACGTCAAGAGGAAGATATGGCTCAAGTGGAAGAAGTTTTTCGGGTGACGATGGTGGATTAACATCGCCCGGAAGTATACCGCGGGGCCATTCTATAACATCCAGGGATTCTAGTAATGCAATAGAAGGGGCTCCACCTGCAGATGGGCATTTGGGTACGGGTACAAGATGATTTTTTTTGTAACAGCTAATTAATCTACAAGAAAAGCGCTAATCTATTAGGCAGCATAAACCTCAAAGATGATGAAAATATAATGATGGAAAAAAACTGCTTTTGTTGTAGAGGAAACTGGAGATTCTTATGAATATGATGGATATTCATTGTTGCTAACCGGATTACTCAGTGTCTTTGACCTTCTGATAAAGTCGTCCTACATTTGTACAAATATTATCATGATGGTAAGTTCACGAGTCTCCCATTAAAAATGTCTTTACAAAAGTAAAAGCTTCTTGGAGTACAGAGTATAATGTAAAAAGGCTGTGTTACGCTAAAACTCATTCTTCTCTGTCGTCTCATTTTCTTCGAAAAAGCAAGTCGTTGTGTGAGAATGGAGTGTAAAGGCCAACAAGTTGGTAGTTGGTACAGAGTACTAGAATGGATCATAATAATGATAATGACTTGATAAGTATTTTCATATGATTTCATTTTCGCTACAAACGAAAACGCGTGTTTTTATTATCATCATTTTTATTCCGCAGGCCTGGAGCATCACATATCACAGTTGGCTTACATTCATTCTTCTTTTATGGGCTTGTGTGTTGTGGATGTTTCCAAATCAAAGGAGGGCAATGCTCGTCTCATCCCCGGGTTTGGTGATCTACGCCGAGATTTTGCTTTTTATTCAGTACATTTACAGTCTTAATCTTACGGATGATGAGCTGCCTCAAAATGTAGACGGGGTGAATTTAGCTGAGATTGGGCTAGTAAAACCATCTGGAGATGAACTTCCATTTCATCCAATACTCGTTAAAGTATGGAAACAATAAAAATACTATAATGTATTATTAATGCGTAGAAAATATGCGGAGAATTTTCATTTATAATATTCATTGTTGATTATGTGCAGAGCTTGTATACTCTCATGTTTTGGGTGACTTTACGACAATTTGTGATGGAAAAG
This sequence comes from Entomobrya multifasciata, assembly GCA_034693345.1. Lineage (NCBI taxonomy): Eukaryota > Metazoa > Arthropoda > Collembola > Entomobryomorpha > Entomobryidae > Entomobrya > Entomobrya multifasciata. Next base: position 29,581 of record JAQFXM010000430.1, read on the forward strand.
AAGAGTAGAAGAGGAATTGAAGATGCAGCTCAAGAATCGTTCCGAATCACAGTGTCGACAACAACCACTGGTACGCACATCTCAGGTATTTCCATGCAGCGATTTATATGAGAGCTTTCTTACGGAATATTGTGATGTCTCAAGTAGCCCCATAGTGCAACGTCTTGACTTTTTGTATTTTCTCTGTATGCGTGCTCCCTCATTTAGAACTCCAAGCACGTGGAAAGGAAGAACAGATGAAGCCAACATTCATGACAAACATTGGAAATTTTATTAAAGATGTTCTGACGAAATTCTGGATTTGGGTGGTAGCCATCATGCTCTTTGTCATTGGCTTGGGAGGGGAGAAAGTCGTTCTCTATCGGATAGTTTATATGGCCCTATTTCTCATTTTTATACTGACCTTCCAGGTTTGTGGTCCATTAAATTTACGGAATTACCTTGTACAAAAGACTGTCATGCAAAAAAAGAACCACTCGCTCATATAATATTTATAGTTTATGATGAACCGGCAAAGTGGAGATAATATGTTTCGTGACTCCTGACGATTTATAATTTTCTCGTATTGCATTACTGCCTAATTGGTGTTTTTAGCTGTCATACGGAGCGTGGAGGAAAATGATGTACGGTTTTTGGCTCACTGTCATAGTCTACTCGATGCTTGTGCTCGTTCTCATTTATACCTATCAATTTGAAGATATCCCTGCCTACCTATCCAATTATACTGGGATACCAGACCAGTTGTAAGTCAGATATACTCACCAACCCAAGTTAAAAATCAAGGGAAAAAAATGCACCGAGATGATGACTATTTCAATCATTACGAATTAATTTCACGTTGAAATAAATGAGCAGACTTAATGTAATGGTTTTTTTCTGTCTTTCATTTACACAGGCAAAAAGACATTGGACTTGAAAAGTTTGACACTGGCTCCTTATTTGTTCGCTTGTTGACTCCAACCTTTTTTGTGGTCATTACTGTAATACAGCTTCATTACTTTCATCGTGACTTCCTTAAGCTTTCAGAATTCTACCGGCCGTAAGTTTTAATGCTAAATGATATCATTGCCACATATCATTAGAATAAATGAAAGTATAATTGGCATAAATAATGTATGGGTTAACCCTTTCTGAATACTTATCACACAGGAATCATAGACCGCCTGCGATTCACAGCGAACCTTTCATTGATGATGATACCGAGAGACCGCCCAATTTAATTGATGAATTTAACTTCAAAAACCTAGTCCGTACAATAAACTACTATGGGACTAGGCTGATTAAACAAATAGGAGAGATTTACATCATTGTTTCGGAGATATCATGGCGCGTTTTGGAAATTCACATAATGAAAATTGTTCTTTTCTCTGCTTTGGCTTTAACGGTTTTTGATGTTAGTTATCTTACAGCAAACTTCAATGATTACTGGATAAAGTATTTATGCTGTAAATTATGAAAGATTTTGTATTTTATTTATTAGAAGTGTGCGTTACACTTTCTCCTATTTTTGGGGGTCGTTGGAGGAGTTATTTTCCAGACCGCTGCCCAACGTCTCATGATGCATCTTTGTTCCATATTTATTTCTTTTCTTCTTCTGGTCAAGATGATTTATCAAATAGACTATATTTCACATGAATATTGGAATGATAACTGCACAGAATGGAATATTACGAGGAATGATGCAGAGTGGTTGGGTCTCCAGAAAATTGACGGAGGAAGCAACTTGCCTTACTTATTAAAAGAATATATAGGTAGGAACATACTGGAATAAATTATTAAGTTATTGATGAATTAAATAGAAAAATTATCATTATTTTTTCAATACATTTTTAGGAATGATCCTAGTATTAACAGTACAAGCAGTGGTACAAATCAGACAAAAATATCAGCGATTCGTAAATCAAAGTCCCGAGCCAGGTTTTGGAATACTTTTTGACGACATTCGTAGAAAGGATGCCGACTTGTCCTTGATTCAATGTATCAAGTTCCTTTTGAATTATGGCTTTTATAAGTTTGGAGTAGAGGTTCGTTATTCGTACAAAAAAGGGTTCAATGAGAATGTTGGCTCAAGCATACTCTTTTACTCTTTTCATTCTCTTTATAGTGGCAATTAGTCTTTTGTTTAAAGCAATAATTCATCTTTTGACAGATAACTTTAGTCACCCTCGTAGCAGTAATTGGAACTCGACTTGATATCTTTTCTGTTTTGTATTCGTTTTGGCTCATTCCAATGTTTTACATGAGACGTGAGAAGTTGGCTACAGTCTGGCTTCCGTTCATTGTATTCATTGCTGTCTTTCTCCCAATACAATACATTTTTTGTGTTGGGCTTCCACCCTTTCTCTGCGTCGGTGAGTGCCTTCCTAAGTAAGAAGAAAGATAAAGTGCAAGAGCATTTAATTGATTAAATTACATGTCTTTTTTATAGAGTACCCTTGGAAAGAGTGGAATATTGAATTGAAGACATGGCTTTATCTTCCGGACTTAACAGATCCACCGCTAGCCTCACGTCTTATTCGTAATGAGCAGAATATTAATTTTGGATAATTTACATTTCAACATTTGATCACTTACTGCTTATTTTGCATTCTTCGTTATAGCGGACTTCATCCTTTTACTTTTCGCTTGTCAGCAGCGACTTGTATTTATAAAGGAGCATCATGCAACGCCGGATGAACTACCAGGAGGAACCAACGACGAAGTTGTTGAAGTCTCAATTACCCCAAACCTTAACCCTACCCCTGACTTTCTTACCTCTGCAAAGTAATACAGCTTGCTTAGTTAGAATTTACAAACGAATCAAATGCTTTAACATAATGATGCTCTTTTGTTTTAGGACACCACTGGACATAATCAAGAAATGCATATTCCTATCATTTTACTGGATAACTTTAGCAATAATATTCCTGACGGGTACAAATCGTGTTAACTTGTTTGCTCTTGGATATCTAGTTGGTTCTTTCATCTTCCTTTGGGAAGGCAATGAATTTTACTTGCGCACAAAAAAATCTATCATTAAAAGGTATGAACATTATATGAACTTGATAAAATGCATATAAATCAGTACTTTGAAAAACGTCAATTTCGTCACTTTTCAGATGGAACTATTTATTGGCCTATAACGTTTTCGTAATATTTATGAAGTCGGTTCTTCAACTTATTGGTTGCATATTTTTGCAACAGCTACAATTTTCATTTTGTTGGCTGGTCCAGCTTTTTGGAATAGCGTGTTTAAATAAATTTCGCGGAAATGGTAATATATTAAATAAATCAGATTAAAAATACACCACATAATCGATTATAATGCTATTTCTTAAAATTCTAAAAATATAGACGGGCAAGGGATTACACATTGTGAAGTGCCACACGACGAAGCAGGTCTTGTGTGGGACGGGATTACATTTGCGTTCTTACTTTTTCAAAGAAGGATATTCAATAGCTATTACTTTTTTCACATACGAGGGGAAACGGAAGTGCAAGCTTTATTGGCTTCGCGGTATGTATCCTTCGTATATTTTTATCAAATTAATCCCCTCAAAGAAATCAAGATTTTCAAGGATACATTTTTTTCTCAGAGGTGCTGAGTTGATAGAAGAATTAATGCAAAAGCAAATTCGCCAACAAGAGGAAGAAGAGAAGGAAGTTTTGGAGAAAATCAAAATGAAAATGGATAGAATTAAGGCAACTCATCATCGAAGGCAAAAGGGACCTCAGAACCATTTTGACGGTATGTCTTTAACTATAACACTTTTCAAGCAATCAAATCACGTTGAAAATTACATGAAAAAATTAAATGTGGAATGTATGCGAGTAATAACACTTTTACACTGTAAAATGCTAAATTAATGGTGGTGGCTGAGTCTTAAGGTAGGTATTCTAACTCCGCTGGTGTGAATGCTTTAATTTCTCGTGTCTACTAGCCTTGTTCATTACAAACTTTTGGAATGTTTTGTAAAATGATTAGTTTGTAGACAAATCGTAGACAGAAATGTTTTATGTAAAATTAGCCCTTGTATCATATATTTATGTAGTTGTTCTGACATTCGGGATGATGAAAAATTATTATGGATTCATTTTTCTCTGATGATGCCTGATTTTCTTGCTCGAATAGCTTAGTTGGGAATATTTTATGGTAACGATATGGTATAGCATATAGTTTGAAAAAGGGCCACGGATAAAGTTTGGGTGCAGTAAGTACAAAATTTGTTGATGTAGCGTTTAGTGTATTCCCTAACATTTTTATAGTGGATGATGATGACATGACGTATAACGTATTTCAATAATTTGGAATGCCATTCAAACTTTTTGGTTACAATTTTGAGCTCGCGGAATGTCTATTTTTTGTGTATGTTCTATGCATCATCCTCCTCATAATATAAAGGGACAACAAGAATGGATCCTGTGTCATCTATGGCATCCTCACCTATTTCAATGGACGAAATAGCTGAGCAGCCAGAAGACGACGAGCCTTCTTCCCCAAGAGCTCCCTTAGCTGTTCAGATATCCATTACAAGTGGTCCAACGCCAACTCCGTCTTCTGCAGCCATGACCATATCTGTTGACGGATTTTTTGAGCCTCCTTACGGTAGACATCCTCAAGAGTCCCTTCTTCATCCTCCACACTTGCCACTTTCTCCTTCCGATGAAAGTTTTCCTGTGTTTTCTCCTCCTCCAGATTCTCAGCGATATTCTGTGTCGGGGTTAGAAATGGGCAGGGGGAAGAGTGCGATAGGCGTGCAGACAGAGCCTCCATCCGTGCGAAGTTATCACTATCCACCGCTGCACTCCCCTGCATTGTCCCATCACACATGTATTGGAATGCTGCATTTCTGATGATATTTTATTTCATTCCTTTTTAATTACATTTCGATTTTAAGCACAATTTTTGGTTTGTTATGCTACCTGTGCATGTAGAAAGTTTTATGACATTAAGTTGGAATGAGACATGTTTCACCCTTTTGTTCAGTTAGAATAGTGCATTTTGGAAAACAAATCATTTTGCATGTTGATATAATGTATACAATTTGTAGAGCCTTCACTTAAGTTGCGAGTTATTCTTAAAAATATATAAATTCATTTTTTTATGAAACAATTTAATTCAACAGATAATCATGATGTTTTTATCTTTTTCATGCAGCAATAAGATCCGGGGATTATTTCATGTTTGAAGACATGGACGATGAAGATATGGCAATGATTGACTCTATTACAGAAGAGGAGGAAGACAGTGATGACCGGCCGGCTGGATTTACTTTGAGTGAGGTAAGTGCTCGACCGAAATAGATCAACATGTGCATATTATGTAATTCTTTCTAGTTTATTTTTAAATACAACCGATGTTATGAAATCTTAAAGCTGATGAGTTCCGCCTTAAAGAGCGATGTTGAATCTGCAACGGAAATGGCGCGTCTGGCCCGAAGATCAAGTGAAATTCGCGAAGGAAGCATAACGGAAAGCATTGGGCCACCTCCGGGAACTGCAGGTGGAGGATCCATAATCCGCCGAAGAAGTAGAAGAAAAATGTCTAGGAAAAGTACAGGAACCGCTCAGAGAAGGGTACACAGAAGCTCTTAAACTGCTAAAAATACATTTTTATGAAAAGCCTCTAATCTTGCAAATCTGTTTGTTTGTTAATGTGAAACTACACGCAGAGATCTACTGCAGATCACGATGCCCCACTAGCTGGTGGAGAGGATTACTCTTATTATGCTGGAGCAGCTGGAGATGAACCTCCACCTCCTTCCCCTGCAGAATCGGATGATGAAATAATCGAAGAGCAAATCGCCAAACCTCCACCACCATCTCCAACAATCATGAGACGTATAATAGGCTACATTAGATTTGCGTGGGCAATCTTAGAAAGTCTCATGGTTAGTGCAACAACTTGGTTGAATAAGTTTTCTAAAGACTACCGGCACGTTTCAAAATGTCTGGCAAAAGAAAAATTAGTTCTTAAGGTAAGCTCTCATGTAATTCTATCTTTTTTTGCTTATGATGAAAAAAAGTATAATATCCGTGTTATTTTGTGATAAAAATATCGGATGTTTACGAAGAATAATCCTCTTACTTTTTATTTTCTCGTTCAAAGGAGCAAGAACTTGATCAGTTGTTGCACAATGTACAAGAGCCCATCATTCCACCCAGGCACCCTGAAGTAGAGCTAAGCTTTGAAGATGAGTCAAGAGGCTCTGGCGACGTGGGCAGTAAAGACGATCTCAACACTGTTATTGAGAAGCCCTCTCCAGTGAAAGATGTTGAAGAGTTTAAGGGCAGGTAAGAAGAAAAAAATAAGATGATTCAAACTACTTTACAATTTCACCCAATATGCTTACTTTTTTGCTTTCTCCGTCGTAATCATAAAAAAAATCACAAGTGGAACAGCTTCATAAACAGCGTATCATTTTCATTTTGTTTTTTTCATTTTACATGCACAATCAAATAATATTCTCTCATGTCAAAATTCAGTCTGGACAGCTTTTCAGAAATCGATGAAGATGATATGTACGGACCGTTCATATGCTTCTGTGTGTCTGTCTGGTACGTGATCATCTCCCATTCCGACCTTGTTTGCTACTTTGTCGTCTTTTTAAATCAAATTAAATCAGCCAGCATGCTCTCCCTACCTTTACCTCTTATGGTTCTACTGTGGGGAACTTTGTCGGTTCCAAGACCCACGAAAACATTTTGGGTTACAATAATAGCATACACAGAGGTACTAACAAAATACTGGAGAATTGAATGATTTTGTAAAATGTTACATGGCTTCATTGTAAATGACATGTTAGTAATGAATTTGATTTCGGGTTTTATTTCAATCCAGGCCATGGTGGTGATTAAATACCTCTTTCAATTTGACTTTTTCCCGTGGAACGAGAAAAGCAAACAAGTGAATACGAAGCCATTCTGGCCACCAAAAATTCTCGGGATTGAAAAACAAGAGAAGTATGCCATGTTCGACGTAATTTTGTTGATGGTAGTGTTTTTTCACAGGTGGGTTATTTGTACTGTTTTCGATTATGTATGCATGCATGTAGGTGTGAGCCACAATTAGACACACGCTTAAAAACAAACCACAATTTTCTGCTCCCAATCAAAATGTAAATTGCTATGAATTTGTTTCTACATCACATCTTTCTCAGATTTATGTTGAAGTCCTTGGGCTTGTGGAAGAACAAGGGCTCTACGGCGGGGAGTGCTGAGACATTTCCAAAAACTAGTCATGACTCCAAGTCCACAGAAGATACGTCTCTAAAACGTGATGACACTATATCGTTAAAACAAGATAAAGATCCTGAAAACGAAGGAGCCGAAGGTGATGAAAATGAGTCTGATCAAAATGACAGTTCTTCACAAGATCAGGATGGCTTATGTGCCCAGGTTTGGGAACAATGGCAAGTTTACGAGAGCTTTCAGTATGGTCCCCAGTTTTTAAAAGTATGGTAAGTATCTAGCTGAGTTTCTTTGCTTTGACTTTGCATAATTTTTACTATGTCACTAACAAAATGACAAAAATAGATGAGAGAAAGCATTACATTCGTAATTGAATTAGAGCCTTGATTTTTCTGCTTGTGTAAATTAGAAGAGCTCTTAATAAGTGTTCATTTCAAGTTTTTAGTAATGCTCCTTTTTATCCTTTCTTAAATTATAGTGTTCTCAAGTACTTATCATCCATCAAAGTATTCTTCAATCAAATTTTGAAACTGGAGTACAAAGTGAAAGTCGACGTGTACTCCTACATGTTCATGTGTGACTTTTTCAATTTCCTTGTTGTCATCTTTGGATTTGCATCCTTTGGGGTATAGAAAAATTAATAGCTGCTATTTTGAACTTTTAAAATACAATTTCCTGTTACGTAAAAAGCTATTATTTTCAATTAGGTATTGATATAATACGTAAAAGCTTTTTTACTCTGAAAAATTATTTTTAGTCTCAACAAGGCGATGTGTCGTCCTACTTGGAAGAGAACAAAGTACCAGTGCCTTTCCTCGTAATGGTTATTTTACAGTTTGGCTTGATAGTCATTGATCGAGCCCTATATCTACGTAAAGACATTATGGGCAAATTTTTCTTTCAAATTGCTCTCGTAACACTTGTTCACATTGCCATGTTTTTTATACTTCCATCCGTCACCGAAAGGTAAGCTAAAAATACTCAAAATTACTCGCAAATGCAAAATTCAACCCGAAACTAAATACTGAAAAGCCACGCGTATTATTATTATGCTTTTGTCAAACTATCAGTGGGTGTAAAGAAACCAATTATGGCTTCCAATTCATTGCGTTTAATTAATTATTATATTTCCCACTTTCCATAAAGAAATGCATTCATTCCCCTTCCAAAACAAGTACCCATATAAATTATACCGAAAAGTTTGAAATGAGATATTTATAGGAAGAACATATCATAGGCTTCCTTATCTCCTCTCATGTTTACTTGTGTACCCACCCGACACATCTTTTTTTGATTGGCCTACAGAGATTTCAACGCGAATACACCACCTCAGATGTGGTACATGGTGAAATGCGTTTACTTGCTCTTCTCGGCTTACCAAATTCGCTCCGGCTACCCTACAAGGATTCTTGGAAACTTTCTCTGCAAAAAATACAACTACGTCAATATGTTTTTATTCAAAGGGTAAATCAAGTTATTAGCACACTACCTGTATATTATTCATGCAACGACGAAATTGGCAGCTCTTTTTTTTGCTAAAAAGTTGTTATATGACTTCTGTCTCACATTATTATTCATCAACAAAAAAACGGTTGTTCGTAATTTTATTTTTTTGTTTTTACTCAAATTTATCCAGCTTCATGGGTGTACCTTTTCTCTTTGAGCTGAGAGCTCTGATGGACTGGATCTGGACAGATACAAGCATGACTCTTTCAGATTGGTTAAAATTGGAAGATATTTTTGCTCATATTTTTCAGTTAAAGGTGAAATATTTTACAACTAGCTATTTTACATATATCATGCTCATTTCTCGCGTTTCGCATTATATAATTCGTCTTGTGTTTCATTTCTGCTCTAAAAAATCTAAATTGAGTTTTACACTTACCTTTTTATGCAACAGTTATGTGAACATGTAATTTACTTAATATGTATGTATGTATGACTAAAAATGACAGTGTCAAAGACGTGCCGAGAAAGAATACCCGCAGGGGCGAGGGTTACCAAAAGATAAAGTGAACAAATACACAATCGGTGGAAGCTCATTATTCTCCATCATTGCCATAATCTGGTTCCCACTCGTTTTATTTGCTTTGGGTAACACGGTCGGTCTACCTAACAGGCCGTTAGATGTGTCACTAGAGATTTCCATTGGCAGCTATCAACCCATCTACACCATGTCTGCACAGAGGAATGCTCTAGTTCCGTAAGAACATTATCCATTCATGAGATCATACACACACTTTCACAATCATCACTTTCTCCTGTCACCTTTCTTGAAAGACAGGCAACTGCTTATACAGCTATTATGTCAACTAGATGATGATGATGATTTTGCTGACATGTTTTTGTTGTTACAGCTTTACTAACTCAGATTGGAGTAATATTAATTACGACTACCGTCGTGACAAAACTGGTCAGAATTTCTTTAGTAATTATGAGTTCGAGGATGCTTATGTTGCCAGACTCAATGGAAACTCTTCGTCTGTTTGGGGAATATCCCCACCAGCGAAAGAGAAATTGATAGAAGAGCTTCAATCAAGTGAGTATTCCCCGAATTCTTTATCAAGTACACATATGTGTGCAGATCACTTTCATTGGAAAACATCTTAACCATGAAATTGCATGTTTTCGGGGTAGAAAATCCTGTAAGCGTCAGAATATCATGGACAATTACAAGGGAAGGAAATAATCCACCGTCAGTACAGCCAGTGGCTATAGGAAAAGGAGAAGATATTGAACTTCAACCTGATGATGAGAATCGTGAGCACTTGTGGAAAATGATTAATGGAACAGAAACGAAACCTGTAAAGATAACAGCAATATTTCCCAAATTTTTAAAAGTCAAGAATAACGGGAAAGCGGAAGTTGCCAACGACCTGACGCAAGGTTAGCAAACATTTTTTCCTATAATTCCATTTGAAGAATGATATGAAACTGTTTACATTATACACACGTGTGCATTTTTTTCCCTATTTTTTTATGATGCAGGCCTTGTCGATATGCGTTGGCGATACAACTTACGAAAGAATAAGATTACGGGGAAAATGGAGAAAGTGACTGTACTTCGTAATCTAACACTAATCTTAAAAAATCCTGCAGAGGGTCAAATTACTACTAGTCAAGACTGGTGGATAGTGGAAGAGGACTGCCAAGAGTTTAAAGTGAAAGAAGATAAAATACAGGATTTGCCGAAAGGGGATTACTGTCAGCACTTGAATCTGTATACATTCAATGAAAAGGCGTTTCCGCCCACGCTCAGTTTCATTTCTGGTGGAGGGTAAGTTACAAAAGCATGTGTCTTTCAAAGTGTTTTAAATGTAGTCACAGTAAAACAATGAGCAAAATATATTTGTTCATTCAAAAGAATAATTCAGTGAAAATTATACTTGAATCAACCCACATGACATATCTTACATGACATTTTACATGGATGAAGTTACGATATTTAGTAAATGCCATGTTATAATAATGTTATAATACTCATCATATTCATCTCATTTATTGTGTGCCCATGCACCTTACAAGAATAATATGGAGTTTTGTTACGAATGTTATACGTCTCATGATTCATGTATTGTTTCACTTTTTTTAACAGTATCATCGGTCTCTATACAACTCTCGTTCTAGTCGCAAGCAAGTTTGTTCGGAGTTATTTTGCCGGTATCTCGTTCCTTATTATGTTTGATGATATGCCAAACGTAGATAGAATTTTGCAGGTAAGTTTACACTTTCTAGTGCATTGTTACTATTAAAGTTGCGCCAAAAAATATCTTACCGATTAAATGACAGTTTTTTTCTTGACAAAATCTGAGTATATGAAACTAAATACATTTTGAGTGGAAAAAAGGAACAGAAACTATAATATTCCAAGAAACTTGACGCTTTTCAGCCATTTTTGAATGGTGTCTGTAGTCAAGATGTTGTGCATATTTTTAGCATTTTAGTATACTCTTCTTCTTTGTTCAACTTTTTTTTCCAGCTATGCCTTGACATTTACTTGGTACGTGAAAGTGGAGAGCTGGCTTTGGAGGAAGACTTATTTGCAAAGTTGATATTCCTATATCGCTCACCCGAAACGTTAATAAAATGGACGAGACCGAAAACAGTGCGGGGCGAGGGAGAGGAAGGGGCTGACTCTCAAGCTATTGACAAAGCGTGATGATAAATAACACGCAAGAAAAGATAGACGAACGAAATATGATTTAAGGATGAAAGGATGAGGCTGGTTAATTTACAGAAAAAAAATTATCTCATATATTTATCTATGTACATAAATGTTACTAATTATCGTTATTTTTTAACTTGCCAAGAGAAAGGGTCAGCTTTAAAATTAATTAATTAGATATGAAATTCGCTGTTGCGATTCTTATTACGCTTTGATACTTCCATATTGTAAAATGAAATAATAATATGTTGAAGTAATTTGTTGTGTAATCTGATATGTTTATCGCAAAAAAAAACTTAATACTATTGTTGTGCAATTAAGCTTGCTGGAGAAAGTGCACTTGTTGTGTGTTTATAAAACTTGCTGGTTACTATACTTGTTCATGTTCTATGTAAAATATTTATGGTTGTAGATTTAGGTTTCATCTCTGTTACTGTTGACAAAAAGTATACATTAAATGTAATATGTAGGTATTGCCTTACAATTGGAAAACTTGAGGGGTCTTATAGTGTACATTATCGTCAGAATAGTTTGCAATTGACGTTTCAAAGAATACAATGTAAAAACATTTGAGCTGTTATTATGATATATATTAAAAATGTTTAACTATTTCTTGTCACATGCATACAATAATTATTCAATATCCCGAGTTTATTTATAATACGGAATAAAGTCAATATATGGATCTCATCTTATCGATATAATAAAAATTATGAATTCTGGAAATCTGATATGAAATACAGAGCTTGTGGAATTTACTCTTTTCATAGTTGTTGTGGGGCAGTCGGCAAATATTTTTGGACGCATCAAACAGTACCACATATTTATATCAGTTCAGAATAGGGATCGCTATGCTATATACTCATCTCATTGTCTGTTCTATTTGTTCGTATATATACTGGATTGATTTAAATGTTTGTGACATCTCTTTTTTGCTATTCGTGCATAAAATTTGATTCATTTTTTGATAATGCAAAAATGTCAGATTTTGATTATGCTTATTAATGTGAATTTTGTGCTTGCAGAGCAGCTGCACATTGAATTCTACGTACGTATAATAATTTCCATAAATGTAAAATGTACTTACGTAGATTGTTGTATTGTTCTCCTCGGGAACACAAGTATCATTCATTCACTGCACATGTTTGGAACAAATGGAAGCGTGCCAGCAAAACAAAAAGTGAAAGCAGTGTCCCATTTCTCCACAGAATGAAACTCTAATACTGATTTAATTACTGTTAAGCAAATTATGGTAAATTGTTGAATCAAGTTACAAAACCCAGACAGAGACAGACCCTTCAGTTGAAGTCTATCAAACAAGTTGATAAACAGGTGTCACCATCATGATTATGCGATCTTTTATATAACACAATTCCACATTACATAGATTTTGATTTTAAGTATGCGACATGATTATGTGTGATGTCGCATTCGTGCATATGCAGAGTAAAATTAGAAATCCTCTTTGAAAGGAACACAATAAAAAGTGTGAAGGCGTTAGTAAATAAATTACTTGCTAACTACATAAGACAACTCAAGCGAAAAATGAGTAGCTGTTGATGTGCATTTACAAAAGAACTCTGCATGTGACTGATTCATCTTTTACAAGTAAACTCATTTCATTCTCTTTCAGACAAACATTGTCAGCCTGTTATTCTCCTAAAAAGCATTAATAGCATTCAGTAAAATCCGTACTTGTAATTTTCTCCAAGAAATTTTATAAGAGCAAATACGAGAAGTAAACGTCGAAATGGAGAAAGTTGCTTTTCCCCCAGCTTTTCGTATAATGTATTCTGACTTGCCTGGAGAAAGTAGATGAACGTTTTCTGAATCAAAGTGCCAAACGCAGGGTATAAAATACATGCTTTTTTCAAAACCATATTGCTAAATCGTAGTATAATGAATGTATTGAATACTCTGCTCGTGTGGAATATTGAGTACCCCGGATGATATGTGAATCGTCATGCATGTTACCATTACTTGCTTGTTGCTTGTGCATATTATGTCAGTTAGGAAGGAACAGGTTGGCTGGTGGTTGTGTACTTTTACATAAAAAGTAGATGTCTATTGTCTACCCGTTCTTGCCAGCTTTCTCCGACTATTTATTCAGCGATAACTTTCACTTGTATCTTTACACGGTTGAATGCAGCCTTGCGAGCAAGACCTCAAATAAAATCCTCAACAGGTTGAATAAAGTCAACTCTTTATTTGCTCATTGTCACCCTAAAAGTTTACCTAGGCTTATACCACCTACTATTCTTGTGCAACTTTGCCAAAATTCACATGTGGGGCAATTTGAGACAAGTCCTGTTGAAAGTTTAGTTTACATCTTTTTCTAATAATTGAAGAAGTATTTTAACAAATAAAACTGATAATGGCTAATCAAAAAAGTGTTTCAGTCGCGGCTATATTAATGTTGTATTGCATTGCCACTTCTGCTTGTTACGAAGAAATCTTCCCTTATTCACAAAGAATGTTGGAGGACTCTGAAGAAAATACGTCAAATTCCAAGCGCTTTCCTGACCACCTGAACCCAGCGATTCCTCCAGCCTGGTTTTGGTTCAACATTGGAGGTAATCAATCACACTAGTTTTGTTCTTTTGATACATTTTTAAATTAGTTTTGTCAAATATATTTATAGCAAACAAATTTTATCTTTATTTTTCCAAGAATGCCCTGAAACGGAAGATGGAGCCAAGCAGTTCTACTGTCCATCCCTTATGCCCAATGGAAAGCACGTCTGCATTGATGGTGAAGATTTAAAAACACACATTACAATGTAACTTCTCTTAAATTTTAATCGACATCAATTAATATAATTTTTACTTGTAGATTATCAACTGTGCAATGGAGTGAAGGAATGCCCAAATGCGGAGGACGAGAACTCCAAGTATTGCCTCTTCTACAGGGCTGTTAGTAAATTTAGAGCTGTAATAATTTTTATATCCATATTACATTCATATCAATAGACCTCCCACGCAGTGGTGTCGCTTTACTCTTTTTGTTTGAATCAATAATTTTCAGTGACGTGATTAGCCTTAATACATTTTTTTTTGTCTTGTTCCAGCTCAAGTCAAATGTGGCAATGTTGGAAAGGAATGTGAAGGAACTTGTGCATCAATACGTGCGAACTCCATCTCGAAGATATTCTCATGGAGTTACTTACAATCATCCTTACCAATAAAACTCATCTACTCAAGATCAGACACAATTCAAAAAAGGATTAGCTAGCTACATTACTGCAGTACATGACTTACCTGCGTACATGAAAAATTTCAGTAATAATCATGAGACTTTAATGGTAAGCCACGTGAATAAATGTTATTTGTCTATCAATTAAAAATTATATATATATGTACCTTAATATAAAGTTATGCAGAATTTCTGGAAAGTAAAGAAAAGAAAAGTTCATATACATTGCAGTTGTTACTCAAAACTGAATGCGGAATAATAAATTGCTATAATCTATACTACATGTTGTCCAATAAATTCATTTTCGTACAAATAAAACTTTATTTCATAATTCATAATAATATGGCAGTTTTTCACTAGAACAAAAGTATTATAAGCATGTTCATAACTTATAGCACACTACATTCTAACATACTATCAATAACGAACACTTTAAAAGCTATAAACCACCTACAACAGATTTCGTGTTGCTCTAAAGATATCATACAATTTACTGTTGCTTCGGATCGGAATCGGTCCCACGTTTCCCCATGAATTTCATACCAACTCAGCTACCCAACATCAAACCATCCAGCTGCCACACAACAAACCTATTCCAAACCAACCACCACCACCCACGTAAACCATCTCCAGCAATCAAAGGGATATCACACTACTGCAAACAGTTGTATTGTTTTTTTAATGCTTCACGGTTGAAATACTGCAGTCTTTTAAGCATCTGGATTCACAGACTTTACAACAATTTAAAACAAAGTCTATTATTACATCAGCAGCATAGAAAGATGCAGCCATGTCAGTCCTTTCGCCATTCCAAATCCAGGCATCAATCTCTGCAGTCGTAAAAATATTAACATAACCAATTATGCAGTCAATTATTTACATTAAATAACCATTAAAAACTTAAAAGCTAAGAGAAAAATGGATTATTAATATCAACAAAAATAGTATTACAGCCAACAATTTAAATTAAACACTGGGAAAAAATGTATCAGTAATGCCGACCCAGAAAAAAACGAATGTGACCGAAAATGATATTAATCCTGGTAATAAAAAGCAACAAAAAATGTCGACATTTTACCATATTATTGCTATATTTTCGTAAAACGCAGTGATACATGTTATACTAATATGGCATATATATGAAACATGAGAGCTTTTAATTAACTCCAATTATTTTCAATCTAGAGTATCAAGTGTACTTGTAGTCAATTATCATATTATTATCCTAAAAATGTTCCCACTTACAAAGTATCGTAAACATTCTTCTAACACTAAATATAGAGATGGCAAGTTATACAAACAAGTTTATCCAATACACATTCTACTGCACACCAAATTTTTTATGCATACAATCTAATAAATCAGATAAATTAATTTCAAGGATGTCTATGCATTCAGTTTTATGGATTATTTGCTACTCCCATTCCCATTTCCATTAGTTGAAGTGACTGAAGCTAAATCAACATTACAACTGTCTGGCTCCTCCATACTTTCCGAAGAAGTTGATACGGGATTGACCAGCCAAAACATTCGCGGAGAGTCTGGGATGCCGTCAGCTTGATGAAATGAGTGAAGGCGCACTTCCGCTTTGTCCGATTTGAAATCCTCTTCTTCCAGGTAGTCTTCAGTGTCACGAACACGAATCATGATTTCGTCGTCTGTATTCAGTTGTAATTGGAAATGGGCTTGTTCTACCTCCGCGTTACTTCCGGCTTCTTCCATTTTGAAACGTGGGGAGTTGTTTAGATCTTGAAGTCGGTAAACCCAATATTGGTCGTGGTTTAAGATGAAAAATTTCGTTACAGTTGTGTCCGTAGCATTCAAGCGCCAGTGGTACCGTTTCTTTTCTTCCGAGTCATTGCCCAGACCATCCAACACGTAGGGATCAATTCTCTTGGTAAGTACATCGAGGCAGTGATGGTAGTGTTTGGATACACACCTGGTGCAATAAAAAATTCCATTAGATTACATTCAGCTTTGTGGAGAAAGTATCATATGCAGATGAAAAGATACACACATTTTTCTGGAGTCTGACAAAAAAAAACAATTACATGTTGTTTGCTTATGTGACGTACCTCTTTGCATAGTACAGGTAACCTTTATTATGTTTATTTTGGAGCGTGAAGAAATCCGCAAAAACAGACTGAACGGCACCCGGGAGACTTTTGTAAAGGGCGGAATCCCTTCCACACGATTTTTTCACGTGGTGTCCAAGTGTAAAAATGGCAGTGTTTTTGTAGAGATGATCATATTTCGAGAGTTCTTTGAATAAAGTGTAGTATCCGTAGTAGTGGTTGGTTTGTTCAATGAATTGAATGACTGGAAGAATGTGATCTTCAGTTCCTCCGTAGGACTCTCGAATTAGCTGATTAAATACGGCAGCCTGCTTTTGTGGAGTACTCAGGTAGCGCAAGATTTGCTTCCAATACTTGAGTGCTTGTGTTTGATTTCCGTTGTTAATGGCCGACATGCATTTGTATACTCTCTCATCAATCATTGTGCTTTGAACCTAGAAAGCAGAAATATTTTTTATTGAATGTATGCTTATTTTTATGATTTCAATCTAATCTGCTGCACTTTTAAATTCGCAAAATTTTCATGATTTTAACTATGAACATATTCTAGTAATTGGTCTCAATTTACTACGTTTCTTTGTTCTCTCGAGATTTCATACAATCATACTTTGTTTCTTTAATGGAGTTTTTTAAAACTCTCATGACTTGAATAAATTTTCATTATGACGAAATCGAGTACGAGCTAGTGAACCCTACCAGAGTTTCCATCTTGTCAATGCTAGTATCAATATTCTTCACAGCTTCCATCAGACTTTCAATTTTTGCCATAACTGCCGACATTGAAGAATCTGGGTTCCCTCCGGAAGGAGCTGAGCATGATCCACCGTTACTGCTTTCGGAAGTTGAGCTCTCTGACGAAGCAGGGCCACTAGGTAAACAAGAGTATATAATACATGAACACTGACCACTGACCAGTTTCTTCCAATAAACTGAGGAAATTACCTGTCAGAATCAGTGTTGGTGTCACCTCCATTTTCAGACTTTCCCATTGAGAATAAACAAATTCAAACTTTTAATATGCTTTGCCAATATTTCACCAAAATGTCAACATCAAATACCTGACTTTCTCCATCATTATCTGCATCACCACCCGCATCAGACTCACTTGCTCCTTCTCCACCACTTTCACATTAAATTACATAAAGATAAATACATAAATCACAGATTCCCCCAAGGACAACTATGAAACCTTTCACATACCTTTCTCCATCAGTGGTCTCAGTCTCCGGTGTCGTTGCTGCCGTATTGTCATCATCTCCGTCGCCACCATCATCATTTCCATTACTCCCACCATCAGTACTATCGCCATTTCCATCAGCGCCATCTGAGCCATGTGCACCGTTACTCTCTTCTGCTCCATTGGGTTCTGGAACGGTTACCGGTTGACTAAGAATATCAAAAGGTTCCACAAGGTTCATGATCTCTGTTTTCAACGTTAACGACAAAGGCTGATCATCCAACATAATATTGTTATCAAACCCGTCCTCGTCCCCAGTAGACTGATGCGATGAGTCACCACCACCCCCACCATTTCCAGATATTGCATTATCAACATAATCAGGTGCAGGATATTCCGAAGAAGTTGTGGGAGATAAGTGAGCAGGAATAATGAAACTAAGCACCAAACACTTCACCAACAAAAGAAGAACGAGCACCCTACAAGTAAACATTTTGTTAAAACATCCACTCTTTTTCTGTGCACTTGTATCAGTATCCTCAGCACAAGTGCGGATATCAGGGTACAGTAATGGACCTTCAACACTTTCACTTTCTCTACCAACAACTTTGACACCGACAACACCACCACTACAACTACCACTTACTCCACTACTTCCAGCAGAACTACTAAAGCTTTTGGACCCAGACGACGGAGACACTGTCACTGTCAGCAGCCCTCGCTGTTCCTCATTGCTACTGGGGACGACGAGCCCTACGGTTGTAGTGGTGGATGACAACGAAGATTTTTTCAACTGACTGCCACTATGAGACGACGACGACGAGGATGACAACGGTTGATGATGATTGTTCAGAATGTTAGGATGATTCGAATTGGAGTCACACTGTGGCATAGTTTTTATTACTAATGCTCGTCGAGTGTGCGGAATGGAAATGATGATGATGGCGAGACGATGACGATGGCGATAGCGAGCGATGCATTTCCCCCCTTCTTCTCACACTCATTCATTTAGAGCAACTCGTGGCAAGTTGGGCGAGAAAGTACTCTTATGTATTATGTAACTCATTCACATTATATGAACATGTAGGTACTTACACACTTCAACAAAGACTATAATATTTATTGGGATAAACCATCCAGTGTCACATTCACTGACCGTAGTTTATTGTCCAGTGATATTATTTATTTGAGTCGATTACACTAACAATGACACATACTGTCTGCAATCATAAAATGACATCGTCCCCACTTAACGTAATCGTTTGTTTGTAAAATATATTGTGTCCTCAACTGGTCATATTTTTGTATTAATTTTTTGGCTCTTGTGTGGTGTGAATAAAATGATTCAGGTGGAATGAGAAGGCGTCCTGTTACGTGTGTGTCGCCCTGACTGGCACTGTAATAATGTCTGGAAAAAAATGAGAAGCAAGCAGGCAAGAAGCAATAATAATAATTTGAATGTTTAACTAATATAATTTAAGTTGGCTCAAAACTCAGAACTGTCTGTGTGGGAGACTTAAGAAAGTATACAATAAGCCTGTTTGAAAAAATCTTTCTGGAGCACTTTTATAGCTCCCCATTTAACTCATCATAATAAGGTTAAATTATGAGTTAAGAGTTTTCCATTGGCTATTTTTTTCATTGTAATTGGCTACATTTAGAAACGTAAATGAGTTGCAGCCGATGAATGTATTAACGAATCAACGAAGCGAAGCGCAGTAAAAGGCAAAAGAAATTAGTTACTGTATCATCATGGTTAACAGTCAACATATCATGTAAACGGTATATGGGCATGGACAGTTTCACTGATGTGATTCATGTCATGTTGTCATTTTTTTGGAGAGTGTTTCAATAATATGGTCTATTCAAGGCAGCAGTATATGTCAACAGAAAAAAGTTTGAATATAAAAGAAATGGACAATGTATGAATTATTGGAGCTCACTCCAATTATCGGAGTCGTTAGTCAGACTAGTTGGTCTTTTTCGACGTATGTACTTCACCCCAATATTTAACTAGGAAGATCCCTGCTCCCAAATTGGCACAATGAGATGCATCCTCTTTAAAATCTCCACATACAGGGTTGATATCTCCGGCTTTCAGCATTTTTTGTCCTCTTTTTCTTCTTTCAGCAGACTTTTTCCCTTCAACAAGTCAGTCGAATGTCGCATTGTTCCAGAAACAAAAAGTGCACGCAAGCACATTATTATATGCATAGACATGTCACATGTGGAATGGGAATAAAATAGGTAGGTAGCAGTAGACGACGACATTTTTGAATGAATCTATTGTTTTAATGGATCAAGGATTTTAGACAATTTGTGCCATTGCTACTGCTGCTCTGGAATTTTACCAGGGTTTTCATCAGCTAGATGAAATATGCAACTTTTTGTAATTGACGATGAGCTAAAAATATTTTTCAAGAGTGCAATTAATCATGCATTGAATGCAATTGATGAAATTGAAATGGAACGGTCATGTGATGTGATGACATGTAAGTTCAATAACTGTAGGCATTTTTTTTGAATACAAAGCTTCAATCAAAAACTTAAATATGATTTGATGCAAGAGTATATGCACTGAACATGCTAAAGTTGCATTTTTATTTCGAAATTCTTTTACACATTTTCTTTTAGTTTAGAAACGCTTTCGGCCATGTGATCGATTGGTGATCGTGAACGAGACTTAGATTTTCTCGAGGTTTGACTTTTAGAGGGATGAAAAAATTTGTAGTACTTTCCCTCAGACAATATCATACATACTTCTTCATATGACAGTTTTGAAAGCTGTGTTGCCGTAATTGATGGATCAGTGGTGATGGGACGATTCTCTTCTGTATACATCCAACTTTCTGGCTTTGGCATGGGTTGTGAAGTAATGGCTAGAACTTCCTTGTGAATTACTTGGCAAAAGTCATCCAGATTCTGTAAAAAATTATACATATGGACACATAACACAACGCACTGCATTGAATACACACATAAGAATTATAAATTCCTCCGTTTAGTCTCACCAGGTCATTAAAATCATATCCAAATGGATTTTCTATTTCACGACCCATCTCCAAAATTCCAAGTAGTGCAAATGAAGTTACTAGTACAGCAGGAACGGTCGCCCAACTCATTTCATGGAGCCATTGAAACGGCAGAATTAACAAAACAATCCAAGTGATTTGTTTCAGATGAATAGCATATGCAAAAGGAATAGGTGTTCGTCGTATTCTCTCAAAACCCGTCAGACACCTTACCATACTTGCCAACGCGTTATCCAGGATTCGACAAGTAGGCGAATCAATCAAACCTTTAATCTTGCATTCCACAAAGTATGCGCTAATATAAAAGGTTATTTCCAGTGGAATGTTACTAGTCACTGTCAAAGGATCCGTTGTTGTATGTGCGTAAGGCTGAGATCCAAATTTTCTTTTCTTCTGTGTAGGCACTGGTGTTTCGGGTTCTTTAGCTTTTCTCTTGTATTCTTTAGACATTTTGCTGCGGATATGCCTCAAAACAACATCTTCGGGTTCCATGAGTATCGCTTCTTGTTCGATTAAGGGTTGATTGGATGACGGCGTCAGCAGGTGGGGCAAATGACCTACAAAATTTACTACTCCTTGTTCGTCGTAGGAATATTCTTCCCTGAGATAATGTTTCGTTGCTGATGCAAACCCCACAAGCATATTAAGCAAAGAGATTTTCCCAACGACCACACTGGCATCTTGTTTGTCATCTACGAAGACCCAAACTGTCCTTGTCATTATTCGGATGCTATTTACCATTTCAGACCAGAGTTTCCGACCTTCCCAGTATCTTTATGGTGGATCGAAGTCTTTTTATTACAAATGAATGAATGCGTGGCAAAATCATTTTTGATCAATTTTACATTACCTGTCATAAGCAGTATTTGTTCGGAAGACAAGGAGCAATCCCGTAACGATTCCGAGTATTGAAAATATATTCAACTCATGTGGCATCTCCGGGTTCTTATTGAGTTTGTAGTGCTTGTAAAGGAACACTACTACAGCTGCATAAACCGTTATAAGAATAACTTGCCACCATATTCTTAAAATAACTGTGCCCCTCA
>JAQFXM010000431.1:0-51424 GCA_034693345.1 Entomobrya multifasciata
ATACGTGTTCACATTAAAAATTTCAAATGTGGGTAATGTGAAACCTTGCAGAAATTTCAGTCGCCTACACTAACATAGCTAAATGAGTTGCGTTATTACAAAATACTAAAAGCTTATTTGGCACAATAGGCGGCGTTTCAGCTTAATTCAAATTAGGACTCCGTTGACAGAGTCAAGACTCGCTCGGCAGAGTCTTTTAGGAACTCTGCGGGCAGAGTCTTTGACTCTGTATTCCGTGGCCTAGCTCCTACTGCAAGATATGTATGCAATAACTCATTGTCAAAATGTCTTTATATAATTTTCATTATCAGTACAGAACAAATATTTATGTAAGTAGGCCTAACAAAAACTGGTAGGCCTAAAGTACTTCAACATTATAAATATGGCAATCATTAATTGTAAATGTAGCTAAAGATAGTAATGTTTGACATAACATGAGAACTAATTTTTGGGGTTTGGAGAACTCGTGATATCAAAATGAATGCTCATAAAAGGATACTTGATGCAATACCGAGCATCGATTAGTTGGGAACTTTAATTGGATTGGAGAACAGTTAACCTTCCAACGCTGTTGTCCAAATTAATAGTTTATATTTGAATTTGTAATTTTTGAATCATGAATTCAAAAACATATTTGGTGCTTCTGTTTTGCATGGCCATGCTGGTCATGGAGCATGCCAACGCTGCAAACATTCTAGTCATCACATTTTTCTCTAGCAAAAGTCACAAGTTAACATACATTCCTTTAATTGAGGAACTTGGCAAACGCGGTCACAACATCACAATGGTCTCTCCCATAAAACCCATGAAGGAAATGAAGAACGTCAAAGAAATATTTACATTTGACGTGGAAAAAATATTTCAGTCCAACGATTTCGACGCCTTCGAAGCCAAACAAAAACAAAAAACAATCGAGCCTGGAAAGATGGTTGAAATGATTCGTGACACGTGCAACCAGTCCTACGACTTGCCTCAAGTGCAATCACTGCTGAAAGAAAATTTTGATCTCGTCTTCCTCCAGCCCATGTTTAATGATTGTATACTTGGACTCATATATCGACTTCAGGTCCCATTGGTTCTCTTTACCCCCACAGCCGCCCCATCCTTGATTGTCGAAAAAGTCGGAGGAAATTTTCCATCTTCTTTAAGTCCTAACTTTATATTGGGATATTCTAATCCAATGAATTTTATGGAAAGATTCAAAAACTTTGGTGTTGATATGTTGGCCACTGCTTACTGGAACTTTATATATGAACCAAAGATGGAACAAGTTTACAGGGAAAAGCTTGGAAATGACATACCTTCCATCAGTAAAATATTTGCAGACCAAACTTCACTGGTTCTAAGTAATGGACATTTCAGTTTAAGCGGACCAAATCCCTATTACCCTGATGTGATTGATGTTGGTGGAATTCATTCAAAGCCAGCAAAACCGATTCCAAAGGTATAACGGCTTTTGTTTTCATAATAGCTAATGAAATAACATACATACATGTTATGATAAAAAGTTACATGTACATTTTCACTTTTATAGGACCTTGAAGATTTTATCAGTAAGGGAAAAGACGGCTTCATTTTGTTTAGCATGGGTTCTGCTATTAAAGGTGACCACATAATATTACTTGATTTTTGATTTTTTAAATGGTTCAAAAAGCACGAAAATAAAATTGGTGTGTGTTAATTTAGGTGACATGATGCCCGATTCTCAGAGGAAGATAATCCTAAATGTATTTTCCAAACTGAAGCAGCAAGTCTTGTGGAAATGGGAATCGGAAACAATGCCAGACTTGCCTAAAAACGTCAAATTAAGTAAATGGTTGCCTCAACAAGATCTCCTTGGCCATAAAGATATCAAAATGTTCATCACTCATTGCGGTGGAGGAAGTACTGAAGAATCTATTTATCACGGTGTAAGAAAGCAGACAATACTGATAGTTATTTAGTTAAATTAAGATTCAAACGTTAATAATTTAATAATTCTTGCTTAATTCTTTCATGTATAGGTCCCATTGGTAGGTTTACCTATGATGGCAGACCAGCCAAAGAATGCTCTCATGGCAAAGGAGAAAGGCTTTCTTGTGGAACTGGACTGGAACAACCTCACCGAAAAAGATTTTGAGGGCGCTATCAATGAAATCCTGAATAATCCAAAGTATGTCACGTGATCAATACAAATAACTAAATGATGATTGCTAAATATTTTAATTTAATTTTGTATGCAATTGACAATTAATGTTATCATGTATGCTTAAGATATCGAAACAACGTGAAGACTCTATCAACTTTGTTCAAGGACCGCCCTAAAGATCCCCTTGAAACAGGCGTTTACTGGATTGAATACGTTCTTCGTCACAAGGGTGCTCCTCATCTTCGCAGTGTCGGAAGGAAACTAAACATGATCCAGTATCATTCCATTGACGTCATCAGTGCATATGTGGCACTTATTGTTTCAGGCTTGTATCTGGTTTACTCCATTTTGGGATTCATTATCAGGAAAGTCTTGTGTCGTGGTGGCCAAAGTAAGTCTTCTTTATTAGTCAACGGAAAGAAAACGAATTAAGACGACTTTTTAAATAATGAAAATAAAGAATTCATCCAATATGTAATTTTAACATGCATATTTATTTTGAAACCATTTATTTAAATCTCATTGATGTATTACAATCATGACTATGACACACGACATGCAATCAAGATTAGATAAGTTTTACACAAAAAGCAAAAAGCTTCGTATTTCAAATGGGCGAAAGTTAGCAGTGAAACTATACAAAGTAACAGTTTCCCCATCACTGTTTAGTTTCTCCTCTGTTGAAACAGGAAAATGTTTATTTGTAGCCATTTCATCTTCCATACCATCACATTCCATGATTTTAGTGACAGGGAATCTGACCGAGATACTGTTTTGATTGATCATTAAAATACACAATATGTCATATAAAATGCATCTCGAGTGCCAATTATGCAACGGAATACTTTACAAAGCATGATAATACTTACGTGACATTTGAAGGACTCGAGCCAAAACTTTCGTACAGCCTGATGCAAATTGAGTTATCTGGGTTTTTATGTGACAGTTTAACCACTTCAGAAATAACTGCATTGTGGGAAGTTGTGAGAATATGAGAAGGCAGAGCAGAGTTAAGCGCACTACTTTTTAACCCATAAAATTCAAAATTGCTATTAAACTCGTATGCTTTCTGCACAGTTCCAGCATTTTGAAAAGAGCCTTCATGTGGAAAAATTGCATATCTGATAACGTGTTGATGCATGTCACAGTTTCCATCGGGCGCTTTTGGTGCGCGGAGAAGAGAGAATTGAATTATGTTATCCTTGATTCTGAATCCGTACTTTGAGTCATTTAGCAAGCTTACTCCACGGTCCTGTTGGGAAATGTCTACCCATCTGCAATAATCATGCAAGATGTTTCATGCTCATTTAGGAAACCAAAGATTTCAGAGAGGCAACTTTAACACTTACTTGTGACCTGAGGTTTCAATTTGCGCCATATCCCAAGACGTATTAGAATGAGTTGGTCGTTTAATGTGTCCGTATTGGATTTCGTACGCCGCTTCTCTTGCAAAAACATTGATTGGAAACTCCACCTTTAAAAACTTATGACTCTGGTTGGTCCAGTCTATGATTGTTGTGTATTCCAAAAGGGGAGACTCGGCCTTGATCATCGTGTAACGGGTAATGTTTAGAGGAATACCGCCGGTGAACTTGCTCTGTGCTGTGAAATTCCATTTGTAGATGGCAACCAAAGGTCCTTCTGCAACGACTTCGATTGTGCCTGACCCACTTTGAGTTTCGTTGCTATCAAAAATGCTCCTTCGAGTTTCCAAATGAAAATCATCACAATCCCACGCATCCCAGCAGACAGGATTGTCATCGTAAATGTAAAACATGCCAGCCTCAGTTTCAGTTGCATTGCAATCTTTAAAAACTTCCCATTCTGACGAAGCATTGTTGTTGTCCCCGATTTTGAACAATTTTTCTTGGGGTAACCCTTTAAGACTAAATTCCAAACGAATGATACCATTAGAAAATATACCTGTGGAGCCGTCTTCTGATTTCGTAAATGTCACCAAAGCTCTTGTACTTTCTACTAGTGAACCTGGCTTGACTATAGAGTACCCAGAAGGCTTTATTTCTAACAGGCTGGCAACAAATCTGCTAGGATTTCCAAATGTCCACAATGGATAATTTTTCTCGTCATGTTGTTGGCAGTTGGGAAATCCATCTAATTCGACATACTGCAAGCCAATATTATTTTGAATTTTGCCATTCACTGGAATAGCGAACACCTTCTTAACTGCCCACGGCAAGGGGTTAAATACGACTATTTGGTCTAGAGCTAAATCTTGCAATTCGATTGGACTCAAACCAAAAGTTGTACTTTGTTCAATGCTGAGTGTATTCAATTGGGAAAACACTTTATGGTAAATTTTTAAGGCGTCTACAACCACTTGCTCAATGCAAGACCCCGGAATCACATCATGGAATTGGTTAAGTAGCAGCCCTTTCCAACACTCTTCAATTACTTGCATTGCTTCCTCATCAACTTTAAGCTGTCCTTGCAGTTTATTCAAGGTAGTTTTTAACTCCACCGATTTCAGGAGCATTTCGATTTTTCGGTTGTACCACTTTATGTTTGCTTGAGATGTATAAGTTCCATTATGCATCTCCAAGTACAATTCTCCAACCCATTTACACAACTTGTGAGAATCAGATTCCAGCTTGTCGAAAAAGTAATCTGGTCCGGCGAAAACGATCCTGACAAAGGAATTAAACAAAAAGAGTACTACAGTTAGTAGAAAATTACTGTTAGTGAATTATATTAGGAAAAAAGTACTTTGGTAAGCCGTCAACATTTTTAATTCTTTGTAGCCGTTCCACTATCGACACCGTGGGCCCTCCACCTCCGTCCCCCAAACCGTACAAATATGCACCTATATTCGTTCGTCCTTTATCTTCAGAGTTATTAATCGATTTCAAAACTTCTTTTACCCTTCAGAATAAAAATTGATTATTGATTTTCACACCAAATGTTATGTCGTGAAAATTCATAAACCATTATTACCATCCATTCATTTCGTACGAGTCTCCAGGAGGAAAATGTGCCAACACTTTTGATCCATCTATGCCTTCCCACCAAAAACTGTGATGTGGAAATTTATTTACTCTGTTCCAAGAAATTTTCTGTGTCAGAAATCGACTTATCCCCATATGCTTTAAGAAAAACATAATTGTATCTTATTTAATAGAAATTTTAATTTAGTGTGATGTGAAGATTTTTACTGCAACAAATCAAGATCTCATACATACTTTGATAATCTGAGGAATTTGACCAGAATAGCCAAAAGTGTCAGGTAGCCAAAACTCTTTAGCTCTCATTCCAAATTCTTTCTCAAGAAATTTTTGTCCATAGAAGAATTGCCGAATGAACGATTCTCCATCCGGAAGCAGACCATCCATTTCTACAAAAGTTCCACCGACTGGAATAAATCTATTCAACTTGACAAATTCTTTAATTTGGTCGAATAAACCAGGATAATCCTCTTTCAACCATTCAAATTGTTGAATCTGAAATAAAACAAAACTTCATTTTTGAGATAGTTTACATGCATGTCAGGGTGAAATTGCTTGTATTAAAAACCTGTGAGCATGTAAAAACTATGTCTGGATAAGTCTTCATCAACTCAATTTGTGACGACCATGAACGCGCACATTTTCGCGTAGTTTCTGCGTAGGTCCATAACCAGGCTGTGTCAATGTGACAATGGCCCATTGCAACTAGAGTGTGTGCCTTGGCACCATTTTCTTCTGTGAAAAATTTCGAAGCGACAATACTCGCTTTTCTAAAGAATAATGTAACTCATTTAATTTGATTTCATTTTAGTTAATTGCAAAGCAGTAAATTTATGCATACTACAATTTGATAGGCTCACTCATGTTCTTTGGCAATAATCAAATTGATCATTTCATTGGCTGTATACAAGGCTTGGAAGCCGCGAATATCATCAGCGAGTTCTTCAGCTATACCAAGGAGTACTTCCAAATCAGTGTATAATTTAAAAATAAGGGGCTCAAAAACTGAGATATCTGCCATTTTCAGTTTATATTTTAAATCGGGAATCGGTGGATCTATATTATATAGATCAAAATAACAAACAGAAAGCTCTTAGTAAAGTACCAATGGAGAACCCTTCCCCGAGAGCTCCAAACAAGCCATTGCAAGCCATTTCAACATAAAATACTAATTCTTTAATTTCAGTGTCTCTTTCACACGCGTTTGTCACTGAAAAGGACTCACGGTGCTTGGGAATAAATCCCTAAAACGCAAACGATACATTAATTAAACATTCTCCTTATTGCACAGCCTAACATTTCAAAAGGTGTGTTTATATATTTTTTGAATATACATATGTACCTGAAGTACATTTCCAACATGATCAAATAGCATGGCTTCACTGCTCGAATTCCACCGCAAATGAACAGTTTTGCCACTCCAATTGGACGGTAGTCTTACATTTACCTACGTATTTGTATGTAATGAAAAATTAGCTTTTATATAATCTTAATGTTTCTAAAAATGCATACATGTAAAGACAAACGTGCCTTAAACAAGTGCGTTGACCATGTTGGTCCATATTCATCTCCGACGTTAGCCGGTTTGAACATTGATGCCGTTGCAGCTGGATTCAACTGAGCACATTGTATGATTTTTCGGGTTTCGTGTGACGAATTCAAGGCAACGACAGAAAGTTGTACTATAAAATTTTAAACAGATAATATTCTGTCAATTTTTATTTTTATACTTTGCACATGTGCGTAATGTATGGAAAGCATGAAATACCTGGAATAGAGGACGAGTAGATTTGGCTATGAAGACTATTGTAGCACTTCATAATAATCTGATTCGCACTTGTGCTAAAATAGTCATCTTTGGCTAAAAATCGTTTGACCCTAGCTAAAGTGGATTTTTTGTTTTTATGTAAACTGGCGGTTGACGCCATGCTCAACGTTTTATGAGTTAGTGCAAAAAATTTGTAGGAAACCTGACAAATAGATCCTTTTATTTTTCAACAGGCAGGGCTCATCACAAATATTTCACATTTATGTTAGGTTTGACTCGTTCAACTTCTTGATAACAGCTGCACCTGTGTCTATAGCTATAAATTATCCGATATTGAAAGATATATTCATGTATTCCAAGTTTTATTTTATCAAGCATGCATATCATATTATCAGAAACACCAGACATTTGACAGGATGAAGAATCTGACATGCTACACTTGTATCATAAAAACAAGTAGATTGAAAAGAGTACACTAGTACACATCCAACATCTCTTTAGAATTAATCACAAATCGGAAATTTGACTGCCATAGGTCCTTTTTTGTCTGTAAAAATCCAATAATGCAATCAAATCAGTTCAATCAAATACACTTGCCCATTTCGGCTTCCACGTGTTTATTTCTTTGAACAATCAAATGTCCAAATTGACCCGGTTGCGTACACACATCATTCAACATTATGATATTACAGTGACCTATAAATATGACCCCTTCTTTTTCCAGTTGAGTCTGAGACTGACAGAAGTGACAATTCAAACAGCAGTGATTGATCAAAATATGAATAAACCTTAATGGTTTCAATCACTAATAGCATGCACTAATAGCATACATGCAACACACATGTCAGAGTTTGTTTCGTAAAAATTACGAATACATAATGCTCACTTGCAACCAGCATTTAGCAGTAAGAAACTCACTTTAATTAAAGAAGGGCGTCATTTAAAAAAAAGACATTTGTAGTTGAGATAAAGTTTTTGAAACTTGTCAGCATTTTTTGTTTTGTTGCTTACATGCTAACAAGTGCAATTACAGACTTAAGATAACAGCAGACATCATTAAATGTACTCCTTGCCCAACATTGTCGTAGGTTAGTTGAAAACGTAGACAAGAATAGGAAATTCGCCACATCAACATCTCAACCAATGCTTTCAAGAAATCTGCTTATGCGTTAATTATAGCTTGTGTGATAGTGATGACTTAATTTGCAACTTGGCAAATTCGTATATTTGCTTCTTTCGCATGTATGTAAATTCTGGTTTCGTGTTTTACGAATTTTTAGTCACTATCTAATTGATGTTTTGTGAGTTAAAGTTACTAAACCGTACTATGTCCCAAAAAGTAAGGCGTTTGTCATATTCATTTGCATTGGTTCGCTGGATTAGCTCAAGTAATGAAATGACATTTTAGTAATAGTATGCTACGTAGCTCAAAACATGTTGCGTATAATAATGAAAACAGTATAAGTAACATTGTTTAAAAAAAATTACGTTGAAGTAAAATATCTTTATGTTGAGCTGTATGTTCCGATAATGGGTTGGATTAATGAAAATTAAGACTGTCTAAAATGTTTTATACAAGCAGTTTTTTACGTAGTTATCGCGGTGCAGCATTAAAGTAAAGTTGAGCATCATATCGTTTATCTTGGTGGCTGATTTTATTGCAATTATTGGTTTCGAAAACAAAATCGGTTGTGAGTGTTGGCAATCATTAATCATGTCTAGATTGTTTTATTACGTGAGAATCTTTTTTCTTGTGATTTTTTTCTGGTTTCTTCCATTTTGGATTAATCTTTTAACTTTCAAGAATTTCTCGTATTATTATTTTAACTCATTTTTTGAAGAAAATCCATCAAATATAGTTTTTGACTTCATTGTCGGTATGGTCGAAATATACTTTGTGTTGAGCTGGTCAAGAAACAAAACATACGTAACACGTTTTTCAATATTTAACAAAATGTAACATTTTTAATGTAGTTGGTGGTGGATCAAGTGGTCTTGTAATCAGCCAGCGTTTATCGAAACACCACAAAGTACTTCTAATTGAAGCTGGAGGAGATCCCATTACATTACACAATATTCCTGGCATTGCTTACGCTTTGTTAAATCAACCCTCGGTGGACTGGATGTATGAATCTGTATCCCAAAATAATGCCGCACAAGGGTATTTAAACAAAAAACTTCGATTTCCCAGAGGTAAGTCTTTAGGCGGATCAAGCAACCTTAACTACATGTTTTATCTTCGAGGAAACCCACAAGATTATGATAATTGGGCAAATATAACAAATGACGAAAGTTGGAGATACAAGAATGTCTTGCCATATTTCAAAAAATCACTTGTTTATAATGGCAAGTTTTCACTCAACGGTAAGCGATTTTCAATACAAAGTAATTACTGTAACCGAAAATATTATGCAACAAATATTTGTTACGCACATGAAATGTATACGGTTTTGATAGAAAAGCATTACGGAAAATCGGAATACGGAAATTTAAATGTTGAAACTAGACATTATTCACCCCTCCGAGAAGAGTTTATTGAAGCAGGCAAGGAACTTGGATATGAGGAAATAGATATTAATGCTGATCAGCGAACAGGTAGCTAACATAAAGAGATCATAAGTTGATTGGAAAGTATACAATAAATCAATTCAATTTTTCATGCATTTGCAGGGTTTGGTGATATCGAAGCTAACATTAAAAAGGGATCCAGATGGGGCGTCTATCATTCAGTTTTTTATGGCAAACATGTCAACGTAAATTTGAAAATTGTTCGTTACGCTCAAGCAACAAAGGTATGAGAATTTGGAAAGGAGATTTAATTTTCTTAACTTAATTGATTTGCATTTTGTGCTCCAAACGATTTTGCACCTACATTTTTATTTTAGATACAACTCAATAGAAAGAAACAAGCTGTTGGTGTATGGTATCAACAATTTGGAAGTAAAATATATGTGAAAGCAAGCAAAGAAATCGTATTAAGTTGTGGAGCCATTGATTCTCCAAAACTTCTCATGTTGTCTGGAATCGGTCCTTTACGACATTTGGAGTCTCACGGGGTAAGTTGAGACATGCATGTAAAAGTAACTTGATACATATGTAAAGGTGCATGATCTACATGAATTTTAAAATCTAACATAAAGATAAAGGTCCAAGTTCCGAATGAAAACGTTGGTATGAATCTCTTTGATCACATTGCTGTGCCATTAATGCCAATAACAATAGATCAACCTGTTTCTCTGATGCCCCTTCGGGATTATAATTTAAATGAAGTGATGTCTTACATCAGAGATGGGAAAGGTACCAAACTGAAACTAATGTGTACTTGAACAGTATTGAAATCAAACAGTTTCAAAATAGATATTCTACAACAGGAGTTTTTACAAATCCAAGTGCCGCTGGTGCCCAAGCCTTCATTTCATCGTCCAATGTTTTGAAAAATGATAGTGACTGGCCTGATCTTCAACTGAACATTTTTTCAGTTGGCAATACCCCGACGATTATTGAAGACATGAGGAAATTCAGTGGAATTAATGAGACAATTATAAGACCAATATTGGAACCAGTTTTAGGAAAGGATGGATTTATTTTGGTGGTTACTTTGGTCAGACCGCAAAGTAAAGGCAAGATAAAATTGCAAGATAGTAATCCTTTTACAAAGCCTCTCATCGATCCCAATTTTTTGGAAAGTAAACGTGACGTAAATACTTTAATCGAAGGTAATTTGTTGTGAAATGATTCAATCCGAACAATTAGAAAGCTTCTTTTTTCAGTAACAAAGATTTTCTATAATTTTAGGAATTAAATTGTCTCTGAAATTGATAAAAACCACAATATTCACAAAGCTAGGAGCAAAATATCAACAAACCCCATTTCCAGAATGCCAGCATCACGAATGGAGTTCAGACTCCTTTTTTGAATGTTACATTCGGCATTTTGGATTTAGCCTTTATCATCCCGTAGGAACATGTGCTATGGGCAAAGTTGTGGACTCAAAGCTCAGGTAAAACATAAATTGAAATGCAATATCGAAAAGTATTATCTTTTGAAATGATCGTATCACAAATATGATTTTTTTCAAAGGGTGAATGGTGTGAATGGACTACGAGTAGCAGACGCTTCAATAATGCCAACCATAGTTAACGCTAATACTAATGCACCAACAATCATGATAGGTGAAAAGGCTGCCGACTTTATACGTAATCATTGGGCAAATCAATTTCAAGTGTGCAATAAGAAAGAAATACTTCTGATTAGCTATTCAAATACATGTTTTTATTCACGAATGACATGAGTAATAAATAATACACTGAATTTATTTTTTTTTTACCTAAATGTAGTCGATTTTGGTTATTGTTGATTTGTACATTTTGATCATTGATTATTCGCATCTGCAGGGCATATCATAATGAGCCATTATTATATGCCGTAAAGAACTCTATCCAGCATTCTATTAACGGCTGCTGTTTGAAGTCCAAACCTTGTGGCTATAGTCGTACAGTGTTAAAAAGTTAATGTTCGAATTTAAAACATGTTGTTGTTAGTATTAAATTGCCTTACGATATTCTTTGCTGGTGTAACCGAGCCAGTCCCAACACCCTACGTAAACGCAATCATAAAAGTTACATTTTATTTACCATACAATTCATTTTTTACTGGATTCGTGGTACTCTATGCAATTACCAGACATATTTCTTGGTTTTGTGTAAGAGCGTTTTGTATTTGGAAATATCTGGACGATATCATTTAACTCTGCCATTTCGAGATATCCCGTGGTTTTTGGGAATTTATCACCAAAAAATTGCCTGTTTCACATTCAAACAAAAAATATCAAGCATTAACAGAAATACGAAATATGAATCCATGAAATTTAACAAATCATAAGACTCATATGTCTGACCTATTTTGTAAGCATCCATGAAAAACTACACTTAATTTACAAGTTTTTCCAACACATCCGGATGGAATATATACAAAGCCTTGGTCACCCATACTATGCAAACCATCTCCGAGAAATTCAGTTTGGTCAAACGCATAAAATTCTCCTTTTAGAGGAACCGTTCCAACCGAACCCAATAAAGGTTTGCTGAGATTACCACCATAAAGGTGATTGTACATTTCATAAGCCCCGTTATATTTGCAATCATTTGCCAGGTAATGTGTTACACTGAGGTAGCCGCATGGACCACCATAATTTTCGGTTGGCTGAGAAAGAAAATCGATAAGCTAACTTTTGCAACTGATGGCTGACTATAAATATGGTGGCATTACACACAGGTGTTTCATACCATTCCATGCTCTCCGTCAAGTTGATTGATGTTACAATTCAAATCTGCTCCGAAATGCTTATAAATGGTTTCAATTGCTTCACCACTTCCTGCTCAAGGTTGACCAAATATTTTATGATTTTATCTATAGCTTGTGTTGTGACATTATCGGGTTGTGTTTAAATGTTACCTGACTCAACAGTGGTGTCCTTACGACCATGATATACGTACACCTTACTATTATTCAAGTTTTCCACAGGATCAATTGATCCAATAATTGAAAACGTTTCCGCTACTTGAATGGCCTCGGTAACATTAAACTTTTCAATGTCATTGACAAAAAAATCCTCCCGTTTTCTATCGTACCCGTAGAGGTACACAACTTTGAAAAAATTGCGACAAAAATGGACGCATGTAATTAGAAAAATAGTACGGAACCCCAAAAGTCCCAACTTATGACACCTTACCACCAGAGAATATTCCAGCTCCAATTATCTTTGATGAATGAGAGAGGTGGAAATGCATTGCTTGAGCCCCTCCAGAACTGAAACCTGTAACTGTAACGCTTTTAGGGTCCACATTTAACTTTTCTGTGATTTATTGTTAAAAGATAAAAATTCACGGTTAAAAAATTAAACTGATTACGTTCCAAACAAAATATGACTTCTCCGATTGCAAATGATTTACCCAATTTTTTTACGACTAATTTCCCATCATCTCGCGAAGCAGAGTTTACATAAATTATGCTAACAAAAATTAAGATTTTAAAGATTCGATTGTTCATTTTTGCATTTGTAATAGTAAGTTTCGATAAGTGCAGTATATCGTAGAATACACTACCAATTGTAATTAGAAACTTTTACAAACTGATTAATTATTATCCAGACTACTTTTTGCTTCCTTGATTATATAAACATGTTTTCATTGAATTATACATGTTCCTGTAAGGAAATGTGCATCATGGTTGTATTTAGATTTGACATTCATTTCATACCTCCATGGATTATCATGTCATGGGAAAAGAATACCGATTAGCTAAAAAACTAACAAAACAATATGTAGCTAAGAATTCAAGCGTTTCGACATCGCTCTTTGACAAGTCATATTCAAGTTAATTATTGTAATCGAAGTCATCAGGCCATTCTTAATGCAACTTAATAAATACTGCATTGTTACACAATAGCAGACCAAAATACACCACGAAAATCATCGAAAGATAGACAGGTATGATTTTCCAAATATAGTAAACTTGGCTTTTGTGTTTGATGAAGGTGAATGGTGAAAACAAGCAGTTCAGGGTAATTACTAATTTTATTTACGCATATAACGATTTTTTTGTCATCTGTCAATTGCTAATTATTGCCTTTTCATGCTTTATGCACAGTGACGTAATGCAATTTAATGGACATAAGAACAATTTAAAAAATCGTTAAAAAATTATTGCTCAAGGAGTACTTTCTTGAAACGATCACGTAATAAAATAGACAATTAATGGATAATCATAGTGCACCAAAAACTCACAGCTTGACTTTTAGTGGCAATGAATTTTAGTTTAATAGTTTTACCCACTTGTACTATAAAAATAAAATATGAAAAAATCTAAGTAAATTATAGTTTCAAGATAACAACATATTTAAATAAAAAACATATCATGCTAATGCTAACATATTAAATCATGCAAGTTGTGTTGAAGAGCTGAAATCATTTATTGTTCTAAGAACCCATTTTCCACACGTGGCGCATGGAATGTAGTAGCAAAAATTGAACTATCAGACAAAGGTGAGGTTCATGGGAACTCTTCTGGACGATCATGGGAAAATATATTTATACCTTGTCAGACAACAAGTCAGTAATACTGGGCTACTGGACGTCGAAAAAATGTCAGATTGTTATGTACAATCTTCAAAAACTCACTTTGCAAATCAACAAAGTATGTATTACGTATGAACAACTATTTAGCAAGTACAAAAGACTAAAGCCGAATTACTTCTCAAGAAAAATGTGTGTTATTCACTCTCATGAAATTATTATATAGCAGCACATTTCATGGCTAATGGATTCATAAAACATAACAAACATCACATATCACTATCACATCACTCACCGTATTATTACGGGGGCATCTTGTGACAGATATACAATTCTACATTTCGTGCAATGATGGGTTTACCTCTTTGTGTAATCCTGACTCAGACTTCCAACTTTAACTCTTCGTCAAAATATATTCTGGTACTAGGCGTATTTTCAGTAATAATAAAAAAATGCCATGTTTTATGCATATATTTTACTTTACTATCTATATAATGCACATGTACACACACACTGCCAGTGCCAACGTCCATTGCACGCATTCTAACGTGAGTGAACGTGAAATATAATTAAGTAATTGAATATAAATGACATGTTCGTCTATAGAAGCAGGAAACCCTGATGGAATGGATGATTTAATGGCGATTTCTTTTTTCTTAGTATGTTCATCGTTAATTCCACACGTTCACAAAGCTCATCAATTCACTCAAACGGAGTAAGTTTCTATGTTTAGGGATATTTTCAGAAATGCATTGAATAGAATTACACACTGACCACACTGACTCGACTGACGCTGACCAAACCAGTAGACATGCGTTTTCATTCTTTAGTGCAGTCGACAAAGGTGATTAGATTACTTTTATGTATATATGTACGTT
Organism: Entomobrya multifasciata; assembly: GCA_034693345.1. Classification (NCBI taxonomy): domain Eukaryota; kingdom Metazoa; phylum Arthropoda; class Collembola; order Entomobryomorpha; family Entomobryidae; genus Entomobrya; species Entomobrya multifasciata. The sequence continues at coordinate 14,808 of JAQFXM010000431.1, forward strand.
AATAAGTTGGCTACCAGTGCTTTCGATGTCGACAGTGCTGTATATCCCACGAGACTGTTCATCAATTATCGTTAATATATTCAACCAAATTTGCTAGCTATTTTTGTCACGATAGCGTCACAAAAGCGAAAACATTTCTCAGTTCATCTATATCAGTAGTAGCAATGCTATATGCCACATGTCAGTTCTTTAACAGACAGTTGTAACGCTCTCATCACAAAATTTAAACGAAGAAAAGACCCTGGTTTTAAGGTAAACGAAACGACAAGTTAATGACTTAATAATTACCAACCAAAATAGCAAGAAAATATAATCTATTTTTTATATTGTTACTTTTTATTAAACAAGAAACACAGCAAACATCCATAATGTTATTCAGAATTATTAGTGAGACCGCAGGATTGAAATTGTTAATCAATTCAAACAACACATTTGTGTTTGTGTGTTTAATTTTTCTACTTCCAATGTCAATACCAACGTCATTCGCAGCAGCAGCGCAGATTGTGTCCTCGCCACAGTTGGAAAGCAGCGAAATTGACGGCATAGGAATAATTAACACCCCAAATCGTAACATCACAGCTAACCTTCGCAACATACCTTTCGGTGGGGGCGAAAGCCATAAAATGACATTTTCCATAGGCCGCCTTTGTGACCATGATTCTGACTGTGGTAATTACAGTATTTGTGCTTTGGTATTTTCGGATCAGGAAACGACGAGAAAAATTTGTCAATGTGATAACAGGGAAATGAAGCAGTTGAATCATACCTGCTATATCAAGCCAGGTCATCAGTGTTATTTTCCTAAAAAGAATTCTCATGGCTATGCATTTATAAACTGTTTTCCAGGATCTACGTGCAGGTCAGCAGTTAATAAATCAGCACCAAAAAACGGATACTGCATGTGCAGTTCTCCAACATCTGAAATGCGTTATCGAGAAGTTAGTGTAGATTTTGAAATGGCACAGTGTTCAGCAACGATGATTAAAGGGATAATACCACATTCTTTAACAGTCTTTGTATTTGTGATTTTAGTAATCAGTGGCCACAGAATGCTTTAAAAATTATTTTATTGGAGACATGAGTTGATGAAAGTACAACTTTTAACAAATACTTGTACAAACTCTTTCTGTATCTTGTAAGTATCTTACTCCGTGCCATAATGAATACAAATTCAAAACAATTAATTCAAATATACGAACTCTTCTTGTTAGGATTTAGACAAAATCTAGCCAAAGGAGTTTTCGAAAGTTTTAGGGTAGAAGCGATTAAATTTTGCTTTCCACATTATGAATTATTGTTACAGTTCGAACAACACGTTCAAGTGGTTTGTGTAAAACATGAACCGCGGACGAACTACATCGATCCAAAGATTTACAATCCATAAAGTGATTTGGCAGGCTTTGCCTTGAGAAAGGTGTGGGTTACTTACGTTGGAAAAAATCACAAATTGCGAAATCATAAAAACCCAAACTGAAAAAGGGTAAACAACGCATTTAAACATCTTTGTGTTGGCAAGATTAGCTAGCTTAAGTGTATTATATGATTAATGATTAAGGTGATCTTTTTTTTTGCGGTGAGACATATTTTCGTCTGACATTAAATCTCGAAATTAGCTTACAGTTTACAAACTATAGTAATAGTAATGTATATGTTGTATTTTGAAAATATGATGGCCATAATCATGTAGTTGTGAGTGGTCAGTTCATGTATTTCTTTTTGTTTACAATTTCGGGTAGTAATTATTGAAGCTGTTAGATTTTGAACTGATTGTAGTAGCCAAGTTATATAGTACACACCATGTAGTGTCGCAAGAATAGCGGAATTCGGCCCAACATTCAAAAATTATTATTACGTTTTATGTTTTGTGTACGTGCGAAACGTAAATGATCTCTATGAACTTTAATAAACAAAAAACCAAACATAATCAAGAAAATAAATACCTCTGGTCAATCAGATAAATATTTTTGCGTATTTATTCAAAATTCAGTAACACTTTGCAATAAAACTTGAATACAATATTTGATATAGGTACAAGCATACTATGTACATTATTTAACTAACATTTAAACTCCTTAATATTATTAATACTGTAACTTTTCAAAAACATTTAAGGAACATGGTCGATGTCTCTTTGTACCCGTAAAAGTAGACGTACAACAGACATCTTATTGCGTCATTTTAAATGTATTGTTTTCCTCAAACTTAACCTTTCATGTACACTAAATATTTCATACGTTCCAACCCGACCACCCAGTAACAAGAAAAATAAAGTTTTTAAACTGCTCCTTTCATCAAGCTGTTTGTAAATGTGAGTTGCATAATATACATCAATTTTTAAAATAGGATATGATTCATTATAATATTGCATGTAAATAATGACGCAGTTGCAGTTCATGCGAAAACTTACAACTTGAGAATTTTTACAGTTTCTTCTCGCATGCGAAATTTCTGCACTTTTCCCAAAGGTGTTTTCGGAAAGTCATCACGGAATAGAATGAATTTCGGAATTTTGAAGTGAGATATCTATAAAAAACGACAAACTTTAAAATTTATATGGATTCATTCGTTAACATTGTAAACAATTATTTTTACGCAGCAGCAAGCATATTATCGATTGTGTTAATATTCACAGTACCTGTCCTCTGCAATATGTTTTAAGTTCATCAGCAGTCATTATCTGATTCTCTTTGAGATGAACCCAAACCGCAACTTCTTCACCCATTCTGTGGTCTGGTACACCAAAAACTTGCGCATCATGTATTTTCGGATGACTCCTAAGGAAGCTTTCAATCTCAACTGGGTATACATTCTCTCCGCCTCTGTTGATCATTTCTTTCACTCTTCCTACTATACGAGCGTGCCCACTTTCCGTCATAACAAAAAGATCCCTGCAAAAAATATTCGATTGTTTTTACATAATGTACTTTAGATCAAACTGTAAACTACTTTTTTGGTTTTGTTCATTATTTCGTCATTTTGTTTTGTCGACTAAAAAGCTATTAGGTTTAATAGTTCCGTGATGTTTTGAACCAGGTAGTTATTAAACAAAAACCAACAAATTTAGTTTTTTGTTACCCTGTATGGAACCATCTTGATGGTTTTAAAACCTCGGATGTTTTCTCAGCTTCTCCCCAATAGCCTTGCGTGACGCTGTAACTTCGTACACAAAGCTCGCCTTCCTTGCCCAAAGGAACAATGTTACCAAGTTTGTCGACAAGCTTCACTTCTACATGTTCTCCTGGGAAGCCGACCGTTGTTGATGTTAAATCATCGGAATCTGATGGTAAACTTTGGTAGGCAGAGCCAATCTCAGTCATTCCATAATTGCTCTGTAAAAAGTAGGACATGCATATAACATTCCAATCGAAGCTTTTGTACTCGTACGATAATAATTATCATTGTATTCACAATCAGTTTCTAGTATCTATCAAAAAACCAAATTCTTTTTTGTTGATAGCTAAAAGTACAATTACGCATTTCGCTTTTTGTACAAATTTTTACTCACCGCAACAATTTTAAATGGTAGTTTGGATTTCAGGTCCTCAACTAATTGCTTGCTGCAAATTGCTCCACCAGTTGATGCCACACGCAACGAACCCAAATCATAATTTTCTTTTTCGGTCACTTTAAGTATATCGGAAAACATGGTAGGGGTACCAACGACAATGGTGCACCTGAAAATAAGCAAATAGCAGACTAAATAATTATCTCATATTCTATGAAACAAGCCCGTACGATTTTATCTTAATTGGCCGTCAAAATTTCAAATGTAACTTTTCGGACTATTTTTTTCTCGTAGCAGTAGAGTAGCATTGTAGTTTTAATGATCTAATTGGTACAAAGCATTGCGTATTTTACAAATTAGACATCTAATGTAATTCTCATATTTTTTATGATTTTAGTCCATACTTTAAATGTAAATTAACTAAAAACTGACTGACCACTCACACTTTTGAGTATGACAAATGTCCGAATTTCGATCAGCCGAGCAATAATGTGGGTTTCGATTGAGTAAAGAATTAGTTTGAAGTCTAACAGTCTTACCTTTCCACGGATGATACGAATGCAATACTTTGGGGATCATAGCCATAAGACGGTATCACAACTGTAGCACCATACAGCATACATGAAAAGTATCCAATTTGGCAACCATAAACATGGAACAGTGGTACTGGAAGACATATTCGATCCTGTAAAATTCGTCATATGTATACAGCAAAATTACAATGAGTCATATTTTAAGTAAAAACCATTTATAAGAGTTAGGATTCCAGTTTTTCCTAACATTTTTTGTCAAGATGTACATGATTTTCAGTGTTTCATGAACAAAACAAATATACACACGCTGTCACCCTATGCTTGACAAGGTCTTGTGACCATACCATACAGTTAATTGCTGGTTAAACCGCGCTAAGTGGCATTCATGTATTTCTTTTACTTCCTTCATATCAACAAATTTATTAGCAAAATTATTCACCCAAAACAAGTGGAATCTTCCGTGATATACAAAAAAATAGCATTTCGGTATTCTTCCGTCAAAAGAAGCATAAGTAGGTGTGATACGCGTGTTTAACTACCCATTTAACGTTTTATGCATATGGCAAGCATGTCCACTAATTGATTTTATGGCATACCTTTTCTCTTATTTGCAATCGTTTGCCAACGAAAAATCCATTATTAACCAAAGCAAAATGGGTGATGGTCACAGCCTTTGGACTTCCAGTGGTTCCCTGTATAAGAAAGTAATACGTGCTGTTTACAAACAACATAAGCCTAGTCTTTGTTTGGAATGTGATCTCTACACAAAATTTATAATTTATACACTTGTCGTTTTATACTGTGTTAATTTAGGCATACAATTAACATAATTTCATGCTAATTTGTTCATACCGATGTGAAGAACAATGCGCTAACATCATCAAATTGGATGTCTAGCAGGTTGAGCTCATTCAATGGAATACTGTTGGCCCCCAAATCTATTACTTGAGAGAAGGAAAAGGTTCCCCTATGTGCAAAAAAATCAAATTATATCATTTTTAAAAGATAAAAAATGCAATAAGCATAAAAAATATTGCTTGCTTTGTAATTAATGGTGATAAATGCATATATAAAATGAATACTAGTGTGAAATATGTAATTAAAATTTCAATGACAAGAAAGTAAGACTATGGTAAGCGGAAAGAACAAAGCAAAAATAGAGACAACAAATTACGGTAATTAAATATGTTTATTGTTTTGTTAATACGTACTTTAATCCTTCGTCTACCGAAATAGCAATTTCCAATTCTGGTGCTTCCTGACTTTTCAATTGGCCCGGCTCTGAGGATTCGAGTTCAGGGACGCATTTAGCCAAAATCTCATAGAAATTTTGCGTTCTAAATGGCCTTGAGAAGACAATACAACGAACTCCAACTTTGTTAAGTGCATACAACAGTTCTCGACTTTGGTAGGCCGCATTTATACATACCTTGTTTTATAATGAAAGAAAAAACACAAACCACCATATAAAAATGTATAAACAACCGCTTTCGCCACCACCGCCTCAAAATTATTCAAATTAGAAAACCATTTTAGGTGATAAAAATAATAAGCAAATAATAGAGTGTGCCTAATACCAGTATCAGGCCTGCTTTCCAAGCTGCTAACTGTGTAACATAACATTCATACGTGTTCGGACTCCAAATGGCCAGTCTATCACCACGTTGCAGGCCCAAGGATAATAGACCTCGTGCTAAATTGTCCACCTGTGATGAATACAAAAGATGACAAATTTTTAAATACAGGATTGGTCTTCTTTTCAAGAATGAATTCTTCAAAACGTGGACATCATAAAAATAAACCATGTGTGAAATATTTTTATGGATGCATAAATGAATTGCTGTGATATGATGACCATGGCTCATGACATGACACAAATTTTATTTTGTACCTCTTCCTTAAGTTGTTTGTAAGTTTTTCGAATCCCCTGAAAAGGCACAACGAGAAATTCATTGTTTGCATACTTTCGACATGCATATTCGAACAGCTCGCCAATTGTTAGCCCTATCAAAGGAGATGTTCCGGGATTGGAAAAGTAACTGAGACAATTGGGAAGCACCAAGTCAGATGGAAGTGTACCACCGCAGTCATTATTTCTGTAAAATATCAACAAAAAAGGGATTGCCCTTGTAATATTTTCCAACTGAATGAAACTTATGACATTTGATATGTACCAACAAACTGTAGTGACACCAAAATGCATGAGTACCAAATTCCTTTAAAAATCATAAAAAGCATATTAATTTTAGCATGCGTGTATAACCAGTTTACAAGCAAAGTGGAGACTTTTAGAGCCATCATGCATTACGGTAGTAGTATTTTTTGTAGGACTCTTTTTCATCCGGGATATTAAACCAAAATATTGTCCATTAAGCCTAGTAATTACCCCTTCCATTAATTGCATTTCTTTGTTCCAAAGGCGTGAAAAAAATAAGTAAAAAGGGGTAATTTCTGCAAATCCATTTTTCTCTCCTCTGTGAGTGAAGTCAAACTTTTTTGGTAGTTGTCTTGTACAAAATGAATTTACTGTTTTGGGACTACTTTTAACAAAACACGTACGATTTGCACATTTTAAATGCATACAATAACCATTTTTTACCTGATGTTTTACTTGTAATGGTGTGTAGTGCATTTCATTGTGCAATATAAACCGGTTCTTTGCTTCAAGTGTCATGCATAAAATTTAAACTGCAATATAACGTGAATCTTATTGATGTAGATTATTTATGAATGTTGACAATGTGTATAATATGTAGGTGCTTAAAACTGCATCTGTGTACAGACAGATACGTATCTGTGCAAAAAATCATCACAGAATTTTTTTTTTCAAAAATGTCAGGACTTCTGAAGTATGACTCAAATTTCCTTTAAAAACTTAAATGTACTTTTGGATACAATTTTAAGTTAATTTTTTGATGCTGTTTAAGACTTCCTACATATAGTTATACTTGATATTTGCATAGTACACAAAGGATTTAAAAAATTATGCCATGACTTACTTGGTACACTGCTGTGGGTCAACAGTTTTTAATTCTACTGTTCTCATTTTGAAGAAATTATACAAGAAACTTGTGTGTAGGTATAAAGTTCAGTGCTCTTGTCCAAGCATTAACAGGAAACCAATCAAATCAGCCTCACTGTTTATCTCTTGACAGTAAAAATTACACTGGTTGCCGTCCCCGACTTTATCTTGAGTATCTGATGTTTAAAATATGTGTAGAAAATGTCTATGAAGTCATCGTATATTTGTTTCGTTCAGTAAATTAGACCTGGATCTAGCTCGTGAACTACCAATCGTATGGTAATCTATTCTCGTCATGCATTACAAGAAACATGCACTTGTCATCTATTTGTGAAGACCACATCGAATTAAAACAGGATGTATTTCTAGTTTTTTTCCTAAACCAACAATGCGAAAACAAGCTGGCAACTATTTAGACTTTCGGTGAAATTCTCATCGCATGTCTTTAGCTACACAAGTAGTTTACTTCGATATGGAATTTTCAGGAAAAATTTAAGTTTCACAAACAATTTTACAACTCGACAGTATACGACGCAATTATGTTCAATTATCTCCCTTTCAGCACAAAAAAATGACAAATCAAGTATAAAGACTATATACTTCCAGGTCCAGCCAAAATATCTTCCTGCTGAAATCAAACTTATTTCCACAAAAAAATCAAGGTCATAGACGTCAAATAGAATTCTATTTGGACCACTTTAAAGTTTTGTGGCTCCGACAAAATCCTAATGTACGTGAAATTTTTGGCAATAAAACGAAGCAAAATCGCACCAGACACTGCAAAAACCAAGATCTCCCACTGGATTATCAACTGCTGCTGAGCTGACGATCGTTAGAGATGCTGTTGATGAGATGACCACATAAACAATGATTCAACTGCTACAAGCTCAAGTCGGCTTTTTAACAGCGAGTTAAAATGACAAAGCCCTGCTTACTACAAGAACTGAACTTTAAAATATGATCAGTATGTTCTCTTTCTTGTATCCATTTCATACATCTTGTCGACTACACAGGTATGCATGATGTTGATGTATGTATTTTTTTCAGTTGTTTGTACAACTTGATTTTCATTTCATACCCACGAACGACATGCCGTTTTCTTGCGTGTGTGAGGCATCGTCATCTTAAAGTTGAAAATCTAACATCTAAAAATTTGCACTGTTGTTACATGATTAGATATTGTATATATATACATAAAATATAGGGCTAAATAAGCCTATTAATAATGTATCGATCATTTAGCAAAAACTGTACAGGTAGGTACTTTTCTTGTTTGGGATCTTCCTAAACTGGTGCATGTACATGAAATAATCATGAAGCTAAAGTAACGTTATCATTGGGATCGCCGCAACGCTTTGGCTATACAAAAATGATTAAAGTTAGTTTTTATGAATTCTCGAAAAGTCCTTTATTAAAAAGCGCTGTTCAATTTAAAGAATCAGAGTTCAACTCAGACTAAGCGCTCTCTAAGACTAAGACTCTGACTTGCGCTTAAGCGCAACTCAGAGTTCCTCATCTGTCGTATTTATCTATCTTGAGACATGCGATTGAAACATTTCAATGAACTCGCAAAGAAGGACGGATGACAGACTAAGCAATCAAATTTAATTTTAAAAGTTCAAACAAACGCTACTAACAAAGTTTTTTTCATATTATGTTTATGTGCAACTTTTTTGTTCTTTACGTTGACCATACAGATAAAAGAGAATACATTTAATGTATTTATCAAGCAAGATTATTGACGCTCAAAATACTATATAGGTAGTTTATAAGAACTATTATTCATGCTTGTGGGCATATCAGTCTTGATCAAAGAGGGAAAATAGATGAGTCTGATCAACTCTAACTGAAAAAGTGTATTTAGTTATTCTCGTTAATGCTCGTTAAGTTAATAATAAAAACATTTCGTATCACCGCACAACCCATTTTATTGTCTAGTTTTCGAAATTCCATGACGTGCTGGGCTTGCTGCCCATGCATCCATTCGTCACAATTCACAACAACCCTGACACTGACATACGTTACGTTACAATAAAGCACAAGATTTGCGAAACATTTCTTACGTAAAGTATGATAATAAAATTAAGTGACAATGGTAAAGGCTGCTGATTGTAATTGTTAAACAAGAAGAGGAAACTTTTTTTCAAAATGATTTTAATTACCTAAACTAACACTACAAATTAATTTTATATGGGAGGTGAGTTTTTAAATTGGACATACATATGCATACATATTTGTAATAACTAGAGGAATAACACTAGCTATGGTATATTGTACACCTGCACATTCATTCATTTCCGGGTGCATTTCATAATATACGTTTAAAAAAAATGCTGACTTGAGTATTATTTAAAAGTAGGATACTTTGTCTGGACTGTAGTGTAGTGTAGTGTAGACTAAAACATTGAATCGCATCCATGCTTTAAAGTAGAACTTGTTAAATAATTGATTTGATCTGCAAAATCAAATTTTGGAAAATTAAAAGATAAAATCAAATGTTTTAAATACTGTCGATATAATAATTTTTCATCAAAGTAATCAGTTGGGTTGGCGTTTATCACAAATTCAAGCAAATCCGTTGTTAAATATTTCATAATAGCTTTAACACTCGATTTTTTGTGCATGTGCATTCCACTCAAGCCAAGAACTGTGATCTGCTAATACAAACCCTCTCTCTCTCTAAAACCAGGATACAACAGAAACTTGAATTATTTGTAAAACGTCCCCTTTTGGACATCTTCTATCTAAATTTGATCGAGTTTAGATGTCCGAGTATCCTCTAATTTGCTTCAAAGTATACGCATGTGTATCCTTTATACTTGAATTTTCTTCACTGAATAAGGTAATTATTAGCTACCTCGCAATAAATCAAAACAAGTGTACTAAACCCGCTTATTAAGTACATTAAGTTTGACAAATCTGACAAAAAAGCATCTCGCTAGCCCAAGGAATTATAAAATTAAGAACGAACGACGAGGACCTTCTGGCACTCTCTTTCGATAAGAAACAAAATGCGGGTTGCAGTTTGCAATATTTTGCAAAACTATTACCATAAATTTATTCATACATATAATCATAATGCGTAGTTCTTTTTTAGGCATAAAATTTTCTTTTTACAACATGTATTTACTTTGGAAATTTATAGCTTAGGAGTATTTTTTTAAACTTCATAAACTCGCAATGCTTGGAAAACAAAGAATAAACAAAAGAAGAATAAAATTTTATATACGCCTCCATGAAAGTTTTTGTTTACTATAAAACGGCCATAAAAACGAAAATATGATCATGATTATCCCATTTATACCCATGTTTGATACAGAGGATTTCGTACATTAATCAAGTAAGGCTAAAAAAACTTATTGTGAGTCACTCAAATTGTGAGAATGGTTACAATTTTACAATGCAAACTACGGAAAAAGGGCCATCAACAAATGTTCAAGTAGTTTCTGATGTCTGGGAAAAGTATTTTACTAAATCTTGATGTCATTTTACGCGATTCACATAAGTATTTAATTTTTCTCACACAAACCTGTTCAGTCAGTCACATTTTTGAGGTGTTTGAAGATTTTACAAGTTTCATATTATTGCATAACATGTTTTCTAGAAAAGAATATTGTATTTACAGATATCTGTTTTTGAGTTTAAAGCTCTTACATTTAACATTCTAATTCTCTATTATCTCTCAAATCTGCTGATTACAATGGACCGTTCTACATTTTTCTCCATTCACAAAAGTTCCAATTCCCTAAAATTGTACACTTTCATACAGGTAATTACTATCTATTTAATTTCAACGAAATTGCCAGAATTCTGTTTTAAAAGGGTTAATTCATCCGTTTTCCTAATTACTCTTCATCGAGAAAAAACTGACGCACATACTATAATTTACTTTCATTGCTCATTACTGTATCATTAACATCCTTAATTTGCAATAACTTACAATCATATAGCCGTTGTTGCAAAAATTTAGTTACATCAAAATATTTTAATTAAAATACAGTTCTGTACAGATTGTTTTACCATCAAAATATGATTGATAGAATTCTCCCAGTTTACCATCAGAATTACAGGAACTGCGATTCATAATGCAATAATTACGGTATGATTTAACACAAATTTCCTTGAGGTTTCTGTTTACAAGTCTTGTATCAAGGTCAAATGTTAGTTTTTTATAACAAATGCTTAGTATATCGCTCTAGTATTTTATGTGAAGAAAAATGCGCATATAGTCAAACGTTACGACGAAATAAAAAAATATTTGAATCTTTCTTGACTGACTCATGAATGCCCTCATTTTACGTCTACTATTTGCGTACGTAACATTGTTATCTATATTATATTATTGTTACAAAAGCTCCTGTCCTGATATCCCGAAGCGAATTTCAGTGAAAATTGAAACGTCGAGACAAGCCTTCAATCGTCACCTTACATTCTCAAGCATACTGCAAATTATCCTCTTTTTAAAATAACTATTAACTGCCATAAGGCAATCGCACTCTCAGTGCTAAATATGAATACATGTGAAATATTAGAGCAATCCGTTGAGCAGTGGAAAATTTCCATAATTCCACACAACTCTTAGGAATCTCCGAAGTGTTATGCTGAGGGTTGGACAAAATGTTATGAATGAACAAGAACAATGTTTTTCGTCCCATTGACATTTTGCTAGTATGTAACAGTTTTTTTGGAACCTTTAGATCAGAACACTATTAAGTAAAGCTTGTTACAAATACTTATAATTTTTCTCATGATGTTATGGTTCACGTTTAAAAACAAACTGTAAGTTTTGGAAAATGAAAGCACTGCAGCAGGTGTATTATAATTTTAATTAGCGCCTGGCGTTGATTTGCTAATCTTGATAATTAAAAAAACCTAGTTTCACAATTCCATTTCAGGATTTAATATCGATATATGGCATTCTATAGGATGGGCAAAAATAGAAACGATTGATCTCTCAAGATGTGTTTAGGATAGGATTTACGTAAGTTGCAATGCAGCGTGTGATGTAATATTCAAGTTTAAAATTCAAACAGTTCATGACGACTTGCATTTAAAATTTGTACATTTCAATTTCAGTGGTCAGATTTCAGATCACTGATCACCGTGTTCAGTGCTAAAAAACAAATGCTTACTGTTTGCCAAATCTGAATCTCAATGAACGAAAATTGAGTCGTTAAAAGAACATTCTGAAGGGTACATTTTTTAGTACATATTAAATCAGCACACCCTTTTACGTATCAGTTAATTAATACTTCAAACCAATATTTAATGAAATCAGTGAAATGACAAAAATGGGGCTAGGCAGGATAGTAGTTAGCTACTGCATCGGACCGTGACTCAGCTACTCTGAGGACATTTTCTCATTTTCATTCCATTAGATGAATTCGAAAATTCTTAATAATTTTTGAAGTCGTCGGGCCACCGGTCAGTCAAGGCTGAAATACACTCAACACTAGGCGTGGTAGTATATAGTGAAGATTAAAATACATATTTATAACTGAAATTAAACTACGAAATAATCTGCTTTTATTTTCAAACATTTAATCGATTGTAATTAGTAACTTGAATAAGAAATCAGTATGCTACATAAATTCAAAAGCCATAGCATAGCAGAAGATATTTAACAAAAAATCTACAAAGTATGAAATTCCAAGAAATTCGTTTAATCTAACATGTTGCTCGGATAAGATATGATGGCATATGAATAATTCACAATTGTCCATATTCTTATCCGTACTGAATGAAATTTCCATAAGAAGGCACAGTCAGTGTTGGATACAGAAGTTGATTGAACGGCATCAGTACTGTTTGTATGGGTTGCTGTTGCTGGTGAGTTTGTCTAATCAAAAAATGATTGAAGATACTCGGTGGAGGGGAGCCAGAGCCAGAGCTTCCGTCTTCGCCACCACTACCATCCATGGGCTGTTCCTCTTCTGGAGGATCATAGACTTGACAGTTAGCAGGCTTATCCATTACAGCTTCGGGATGGTTGCATGTTGACAAAGCTTCGTCAAAAACTGTTCCGTTGGGACATCTAAAAGTAAATCGTATCACGTGTGGGTTATTCTCATCCTCGGTAGGATGCTCAGCACAGCGGTAAAAAATTCGGCAGTCCTCAGCATCTCCAAAAAATCCTGGAGTACTACATGGTTCCCTGTTTCTCAATCTTCGACCTAAAAATAATATATTCAAGTTTTAGAAGTTGATAAGATAATCAATAAGCAGTTTTATTTGCTCAGTTATGTATATCATATCACCTATTATTCTTGAATCAGTCAATAATGCCAGGCACAAGAGACCTGTGATGTACACAACACTGGAACCTAGAATTACAATAAAAATCAAATTTCAATCTACACAATCACTTTCCACCATTAATTCCCAAATTTCACAAAATAATATATGTACAAAACTTTAAAATTACCCATTCTTAGATCTTTTAGCCCCGTTTATGCAAAAAAAAAACTTTCAGGGTAACCGATTTAGAAAGTCAAGTGGTCTCGTTGAAAGAACAATGACAAGTAGTTGATGAAAGGAACGTTCCCGACTTATTTAACCCAAGCCGATTTTCTATTTCAGGGTAAAATTTGGCAAAGCCAGGCCACTATAATTTATTACTATTGATTTGAAATCAGATTATGTAATAGGACAGCATAATATTTTAAACACAGAGTGATGGAATGTGTTTCGTCAAAAAGCTGCATAAGGTAGAGTAAAAAAAACGGTTAAGCAGTCCAGAAAAATTGCTCGTACTTATAAACACCCCACAGGCAGTAATTATTTTCTTGCTCTTAATAATCATGAATAATTGTTACCTTACTTGAACACCTTTTGGGAAAGGGAATGGTGGTGTAAATTCCATCTTTGTATGCTGCTCTCATCACAAAAGCCATCCAGTCAATCAAGTTTCCTGATTCTGTAAAAATCTTCAACTACCTTTTCACTTGAGATGATCGCAACATCAACGAATAAAATTCGCAGCATTTCAAGAACCTAAGTCAATAGCCAATACACTTTGGCATGTGTATGTACATTTTTTCACTTGGACTGGAATGGAATCCGATTTCCAAGAAATATATACCTCTTTTGTTTGTAAATGTCAAATGATAAGAATCTTGTAAGCAAATTGAGCAATGACTATTCAAAATGACATGATTGAAGATGACAAAAGGCTTAACTGATCTATATGTATACGTTTACGGTAATTTAAGTTGATTAAGAGATGCAAAAGTGATTCTTTTTGACACGTGTCACCGAATCTCGCATCTAATTGAATTATAAGACAGACGTTTGTGGAGATCACACATTTCAAGTAAAAGCAAAAGTATTTCTCGGAATCGGAAGGTGTTGACTGTTGACCACGAAAAACGTGTTATTGAAAGCCAAATTCAAATACATTATGGTACAGATCATATTACATAAATACATATATTCAATGATTTAAACATGTAAAAACTATCGTGAGTGAATAATACGTGGAAAGGAAACAAGTACACTGATACTGGCTCCAATTTTTTTTACAAAAAATTACATTTGCATGTCGTATGTAACATTTGGCTTAATTGGGTATTAAATGATGTTGATAAATGATTCCTTCATTTATTTTGGTCACAACGAGTAATAAAAAATGAAAGAGGTACCTTTTATGCCACCAGTTTTTCAAGAACCTTTTTTAAATCCAGGTAGTTTTTTATAAAGCAGTATGCCAAAAGTTGGATAAAATTTATTCGGAGCTTTTGGGGCCAAATTTTTGTGTTGAGCTGAGGTATGCATGCATCAACGCAGCAAAAACTGAGTACTTCGGATTTTTGGGTTTTATACATTTAAACTGTCTACCTGCGTCATGATGGGATTGATTTGATACTGATATTTAGCCTCCAAACAAATAAAATTATTCACTTTTTTAAAGGTGTAATTAAAAATAAAACAGCAACAAACCTTTCAAGAAAACAACTTAATTCATTGTGTCGAGGTCGAGACAATTTGATAACCCCTCTTATATGTAACTCTTGATTCAATTCTCCCAAATTTCGCCAATATTTTTGTGCACAAACATTTCTCTGATAATGACCGTTTGAACAACGTGCTAATATGCTTATAAATAATAGCCTTCATTAATTTATTTCAAAGTAGGGAAAAAATATTCTTAAATACAAAAATACATGCGAAATGAAATCAGTTAAATAAGGTCTCTATAAAATATCTATATAAAACGTGTTTGTAAGTGTAACACAAGTATCAATGGTGGTTACTTTGTACGTCTTCAACTAATCCAGTTTTCAGTTCTGCATGGAATGGTTGACTAACTGATGGGTGCTTACATTCTGGAGGAATAACGTTTGCTAAGACGAATTTTTGACAGTAAGAAACTGATTCGTCGAAAAAGGTATCGTCAGGACATTCAAGACCTTTCACAGTGATTTCATTCATTATTCGCTTCTCTTCACCAGTAATTCCTGATGGATCTTCCAAAGTTGGATGAGGACAGTAGTAAAATCTTCTGCAGTCTTGAAAATCTCTAAAGTAGCCGGGCATTGAACATTCCAATCCACTTTGAAGACGCATAACTGTTTGCACAAGGATATCAGAGAAAATTCGATATAGTATGCCTATAATGTATCTTTGATTGCAAAGATGCTTTAAATGATGCGTTTGACACTTACGTTGCTTCGCACTGTTTTCCGAGACAAAATTGAGGACAACCAATGAAACCAAAAGGAACTCTAATTATCACAAAACAAAAAAAGAATTAGTTCAAAGAATTCTAAATCCACAAGCGAAGCCTTTGGCTTATATGTAAATTAGACGGTTTTCTGTCCTCCCCTATTTAAGATTTAAGAAGATATTTGTATTTTATACCTGTTCCACTTCTGAAAATTGTTCTGATCATTTCTACAAAATAATAAATTGAACCAGCTAATTCAAAATTTAACAAGTCTCGGTGAAATGTTAGAAGTTTCGAGTCGCAACTGGTGAAACTACGTAAAGGTGATCGCACTTTCCACTGTCAAAATGTCAGCAGCATTCAACTAGCTTTATATACCTGAGATTCCTCAGAGGCAAGGAACCAGTAGTTATGAAAAATCAACATTTTGATCATTCACGTATTTGCTTCTTTTACTTTTAAATAAATTAGCGAACAGGTTTTGCAGTTTAACCCGCCTATCCCTTTGTTCACATATTAGAAGCGCATAATATATGTACGTTAATGAGTATACCAGAATAAAGGGAATTAACTGGCAATGAGTGACTTGTCCAGCCGATTGACGCAAATAATCTCAATGCTCGTGTAAAAATAACTTGAAAAATAATAAAAAGTAACTTTTAACTTATTTTATGAAGTCGTATTCGTGTTTACTTCAAAAAATATTATAGTGACACATACTTCATAGGTTTTTCAGGTAGATTCGTTAACAAAGCGTACGTGAGGAATGGCAGTCCACCACCATCATAACATTTGTACACTTGTATTTGAAACATCATAAATTCAAATTAGTTGTGTATCGAAAATAAGAAAGTCTTCTCGGGTAGTGTTATTTATAATTTTAAAGATAACCCAAACAGAGATCGGCTAGCACCAAAAACGAATTTTTTAAAATTGTAAATTCATTCATGTTTATGATTTTAAAAAAAGGATAGAGACCACTATGATTAGAGGTCAAGTACATACATATAGCATATTGTGCTGGTATCATAATGGGATTGAAAATGCATATTTTATGAAAACAGCATAGAATACATGTTTGGCACGCCGAAATAATACTAATCAAACCGTTTTGACGTCATTGCCACCCTTTGAGATTTGTTGAAACATTTTTCGTCAACTTGTTTATGTTCAATGAGTGAATAAACGCATCGTTTGTCCATCATTTCAATTAAACTTCAATTTTGAACGTGCTGAGATAATGAATTGCCTACTTATTTATTTACGCTACTTTGCTTTCTTTCCTGTATATATTTTTTCATTCAATTATTTCTAACACTCCAATACTGCCATTTTCAAGGTGTTAATTATATATTACATTATATATGCCAGAGATATATACTATCCATAATTGCTCAAGGACAGGCATGTAAGCGTTCTTTGTGTAAAATTATAAATTTTTAGGGTTTCAAAATTTTTAATTACCCGTTTTTCTACATAGTTTACGTCAATCAAGCTCAACATCACATACATGTATCGTGGACTGACCGTGGAGTAGACACGGATATAAAAAGACATACATTAATATCATCACACCATAGCAAGCTATCTATCATTTCTATCAGAAAAGAAACAAAAACTTGTTGCAAAAACTTCATATTCGATCAAAAATTATGTCCATTATCCTCTAAGGTACAAAGTTGTTCATTCAGAAAACGATGGAATTTATTTTGTCCCGATTGTTGAAACAAGAACTAAAATGTGCTTGTCGTGATAATGGATAACGTACGTACATATTTAGTAAAGCGATTGCATGCATGGAACTTTTTCATTCATTCATTAATAAACGGTCAATGCAATGCAACGTTTTTCTTGTATGTTTACCTATTTACTTCCAAATCAATCACCAAACACTAAAGTACAGTCTTAGATGAAAAATCGTGATGACTTCCTGGGTGCTAAGTTTGCACTGATATATTTATGTTCGTACGTGCTTACATGCAGTATATTTTTTCTAACGATTAACTAATCAACTTACCTATATAATATAATATACAACATATGTTCATAATGAATTTAAATTTTCAACGAATTCCCGTACATACTAGTTATGTTAAAGCAATATAATTTGGAATATATCATCATCATCGTACCGTACGCACCCAAATGGCTATGCTGAAATAAATATTCGCTACAGATTAAAAACAACCCATTATTTAGGTACATAAGCATTTTGTGCATGATGTCTCGCGCAGGTGTGCAAATAATGTGCAAACAAAACTAGCATACTCGCGCATTATGTCTGAACTTTGTTGACAAAATTATTTCATGCTTGATATTTATATCACGCATATTGTATTACGACATAACTCCACAAACCATTACCATTTTGAGTTAAAAACGATAAGTATATTTTACAGGGATGAATAAACAGGAACAATAAGATGAGGCCAAAGTATTATTACATGCGTTGTGTGGCATGAACCGTGTAAATAGTTGCACGCATAAAAATATTTACACATAACTATAAACCTTATAACCACCCCAAGAAAACTTTAGTTAAATGGCAGATTTTATTAGTAACATTAAACATGCTTTACTTACCTCATTTTTATCATATGTAACAAAAATGTAACATTGTTTGTTTCATTGTGCACTATGGTGTACACTAAACTACATAACACATAATGGCTGTCAGTGCATAGTTTCCAGAATAAGAAAAATGCAAATTTCTGACCTATGCCCTCTAGTTCTGAGTATTGTTAAAGTGGTTGTAATGTTATTCTTTGTCATTGAATGACAATAAAAAACGAACACATTATGGGATTGTAGTTCGCAGTAACGCCAACGGATACATTGAGATGCATATCATATCATATCACATCATATCATAAGGAGACTTTTGTTGCATTCGCATTTTAATTGAGACCTATGTAGTTCCAACCCACCAATCAACCATCTGAAAAAATTCATTAAATGCAAGCACAACCAGTTACTAGCTCAACTTGTTGATGACCTTAGTATCCTCTCAATTCTGCAACTTACCCATTCTGTGTTCACAGTTGACACAATGTTCATAATAATGGATCAAGTTAACCTACTCATGCAATAACAATGTTGATTCCGGACGAAGACGCAAAAAGTTAAAGGTGGCCTTCCTTATTATGATTTTTTTGTTCACTTTCCGTGAATTTGTGCCTGTATATTGTTCCAAGTCAGTATAGTACTATCCAGTACACCGGCAGTAATTGGTGTAATATAAAACGTGCAGAGTTATAGTATGTTTTTATTACGCATCACTTTTTTGTTTACTATTTTATTTCATAGCCTGATATCGCATCGGTCCATTCCAACAACTTTTAATATCAATTTGAGCTCCTTTAGTTTGAACTGGAAAACATTCTGATTACCTGTATATCATTTTGACATAAGATTACCAAAAATTGTCAAAAATAACATTACATAAGCACAACAATTGAATCAAAGGGAGTTGTTTATTCGTCTGATGGAAAGGTAATCAATTTAGTTTTTCATACAAAAATTCAAATATAAACTGTAATAAGTTCGTGTGTATTTTTAAGTATAATCGTAAGAAAATCAAAATGATTTTTTTCATATCAGTTGTCCGGTCCAGAGGTCTGTGTACGTTTGGATTCATTAGCCCGGTACATCACATCACAAAGTTTGAGGACGCAACCTATCAGAAACTTCCGCTCACAATGTTCACGGTGCTGCTTCTTTTCTTCTTGGATCTTCTCAGCCTTATTCTTTTGACTTTGTACATGTTATTTCCGGTTATTTAAAAGCATTCTTACGATTGTAAAGTTTACTCTGAACGGTTCCATCTAGTCATGTAACAATGTAGAATTAAGTTTCATTCTGCTCCATTGGAATCGAAATCGTTGTGACTTTATTCTTGAATACTTTACTTTGTCTTTTGAAATCTGTCTGGGAACCTACAATGTCGTGTCTTCCGATATTATATTTTACTTCCGCTTCAATTTAAATAATCTCACCAATGATTAATCTTGTTTTGATGCAACTGATTTTAAAGATAAATGATTTCATTAAAAATACATGTACAAAAAAATGTCTCCCAATCCTAATCAAAAGCTAGTTTTCACAATAGACTGGTATGCGTGTGACACTTTACATTGTGCAATTTTTATCGTACCTCGTTTTTAATAAAACATTATAAAATGTCTAACACACGATGCACGCAAACTGCATGGCATGACATGCTAACTTTACTTTGGATTTTATTAACCATGAGCGAAGCGACCAACGACAACTAAATATCATGCATAAAAGCATTCTTGACGAAGTTACTCCATGCCATTCTTATTCTACTATGAATTTATCACGTGTCATTGTCATTCGTCGAACGTTACTGAATTAATGATAATGAGTAGAAATAATTGGCACACGATCTCATCATGCCATCTTCATATGCATTAGATAAATACTTAAAAGCGTCACTTTTTATTTAAATTTTAACACTTTTGCATGTTATAGTTACGCATTAAGCACTGCAAAAATATAATAGGCATACTTACAGTACATCTTGACATGTTGTTAGCATGCGAAACACATATGCTCAAACGCACAAAAGAGTTTCAACTCCCCATTCCCCATTTGTTTTATATGTCAAGTTTTCAAACAATAAAAAAGCATTATGTGAAAATGAAAAACGAAGTATGTATTATTAACACAGTTAACTAATACACAACTCAAAAAGGTATTAAAACTTCAGTAACGCATATTTGAACTCACCGACTCACCGACACCGAATAAACATAAATCTCAGACACAGGTATCCTTCCTGTTTTTGAACTCACTCGGAAGAGACTGCACCTACATTAGCATTTGCAAGCTTTAGAGGATGTGAAGAGTGAAGAATCTTGAACTATATAATCAAGATCAGCAGCACCATTGAATATAATGACAGACACCGTTGTTTTCAACACAGATGAAAAGAACAATTGTTGAAAGTTGTAACTGTTGAGGTAAGTAGTCCTATAGACTAGAAACGCATCAAGACATTTTATAGTTGATGGTAAGTCAATCTTATTCGGTCATATTATGGACACGGTATCCCATACTACATAATTTCACAGTACATACGGTTCCATACTACATCCCCTTATATATTGTTTTATTAAATAAGGTTAGGTTAGCTTAGGTTCAACAAAAGAACTTTTAAGATATTAATCTAACCTAACCTAACCCAACCTTACATTACTTTATTTAAGGAGGTAAAATGTGGAATGATATACTGTGAAATGATAAATGGCATATACATACACCCTTGCCTTAATTCTATTTAACATTCAGTATCTACTCAAGTTATCAATCACATACTATATAAAAATTCATATCTATGGATCGACAGACCGGACCACCGGACGACTGTGATACGGACGAAATGAGCAATCTCAATAAATATTCAACCGACATTTTTAAATATGCACGGTGCATATTCGCAAACTAACAATAGCACATCCTAAGAATAATATCATGCTCGTTTATATGATATTACTCGACTGTAAATGATGCTATATCTTTTATGTGTGTAAACTTATGAAAAGGAAAAGACTTGGTTCATCATCCCTAGCAATTTTTCTTTAACTGCAGGTTCTTAATATAACCGAAGTGGAATAAAAATGCGTGTATCAGTGTTTCATATTTAAAACAAAAATATTTTGAAGTTTAAATCATAAACCGGAGAGCTAGCAGACACACCTAAAAACCTATATTTTAGTCTGTTCACCACCATATATATTAGTTGTTTCCGTCAGTTTGTTTGTTGTACATATTTATTATAGTAAGTCTAGTTAAAGTTTAATTTTTACATTGCTTAATTACTATATTTTCTTAATTAAATAAACAGCTCAACCAAATAAATCGGGATGAGAAGGGTATGCAAGCATGGAATTTATTTTCAAAGTGTCTTGCTTGGGTTGCCTGATAAATTGAAAGATGAACATTTTACATGCATTGCATAATGTTCACTGAACAAGTGTTTACAAACCGTTTTTAAAAACAGCTAAAACATGCATTCCTTCAAATTTCGAACTTTTTGACAAAACTATCACCAAATATAAGGGCTCATTATCTTGATTTTGGGCTAACTCATTCGTATGCACATTGTCATGCAGTTTTGATGACCTTGCCACTTTGCCTACATCTTTGAACATGACGTAAGGTTTCAAAAAAATCGCGTTAAATTAAAGACTTCGCTACAGAAAGCACTGGCATACATAACTGAAGTGACTGTGACAACTACACACGAAAAGGCACAACTAAGAGACAGTGAACTTATCAGTATCCCCAACTAACTAATGTGCCAATATTGAGATAGTAGTTAGTATACATATTGTGCATGTGTTTGTCTTGAATTATCAATTTAATATTTCCAATTTTAATGAAATTCATTGAAAAAAGCTAGAGAGAAGCTGAAGAGCTAAATGAACCATGCATTATACTATGATTAGCAAATTATGTGAAAAGGGCTAGCAGTGCGTACAAAAGTACAAATGAGACCGACCATGATGACAACAAAATACATTTTTAGACAAAATAGTGCATAAGTTCATTGAGCTATTCTCAAGTGCCTTCCCTTGTGCATCATCGTGAAGTTCACAAACAAAGGGACAACATTCTATTTAGCACATCACCAGCTTCGTAACCAACAATACGCTTGCTGTACATACCTAAGGGTGCATGACATAAGGACCCAAGGAGATTCAGTGTGCCTAGGTGCCTTATTGGAATACATGAAAATGGGTGTAATTAAAGGTCCACTGGTATGGTGCCATTACCGATGTATGTATGTATATATTGATGGTACTGCGAACTGCAGTATCGCTATTACATGTCTGATGGGATGAAAAAAGAAAGGGGTAACTTATTATTGTTAGGTATGCGTGATATATATTTTAACATATATATATCATGTAAATAAAATTGGATAATGATGACCGCATCTATATAGTCATCATGTTGTGATCATTGTTGTAACATTATCGTAGATATAAAGAGTCATAATTGCGTAACTTTTTTTGAATGTCAACACTGACACACTTCCAAAGTGCAACATCTTTAACAGTTGTAACCAGAATTTCATCTGAGCGAATACACAAGTTCAATGTAGACGTTATGTGGGTAGTAATGATGTACTTCACATAGTTAGTGATGTTGGAGAACGTTTTAACTGTAACCAGTTTTGGAGTGAGTGTGCCAGTGCCGCATGAAGATCTTCTGCATGATGTAAGTGACTGTATAATGACAGTGTTTTAATAATGATCCCAAATCGTTAGCATTGTTTTATTGCCTGCAAAATGCTCAACTTTATTGTTTGTTTTAACACAAAAATAGTTCAATCTTGTTCGAGAAACGGTACTGTTCAAAGGTGATGGATGACCTTGATATTAGATCTCAGAAAAAAGGAAGGCGGTGAAGACTCATGAAAAACATGAAATTTTCTAATTTGTTGAATTTGTGAGAAAAGTGATATTATTTATGTGATATTTTATATAGTTAATGGAAATTGTGGAATAAAAAAGTGAGCATAAAAAGGATTTTTATGCATTTTTCATGCTATGAAAAAATTCACGTGTTTTATTATTTTTCTGTCACATGTCGCAAGAACAATTGTTAAAATTGGTTAAATAGTGCAGTCCAGTCATAAACAATTTTAATCATGGCAGTACCCACGTACAGTTGTGCTCTTTTATTCTACTACTTCATGTTCTTCAGTACCACTCCTTTAATATTGTTCTTTAGTGCGGTAGATTATTATTCAGACTATTTTCAAAATGTGTTTTCAAAAGCGCTGGAGACGGAATATGACTTCATTGTTGGTATGATTTTTTAAACTAACATTGAATCCTTTTCATAACATTTTAACCTAAATCCAAACTTGCGTCATTAGTTGGAGCGGGTAGTGCGGGATCAGTTGTCGCCCACAGACTGAGTGCTCATGGCAAAGTTCTCTTGCTGGAAGCTGGTGGAAATCCTAATCCATTTCATAGCTTGCCTGGCCATGCGTTTGGTCTCATTAGTAAGCCAGAAATCGACTACATGTACAAAACCGTTCCGCAGAAAAACGCTAGCTTTGCGTTTAATAACCAGGTAGACTGACTTCAAAACACAATGTATAGTACATTGATATATACCCGATAAGATATGCAATGTCTGAAATTCGTATTGTATGTATATTTTTAATAGGAGGTGTTTTGGCCTCGAGGTAAAGTCTTGGGGGGCTCAAGTTCCGTCAATTTCATGTTCTATTTGAGGGGACATCCTATGGACTACGAAAACTGGGCCAATCTCACAGGCGATAAAGAGTGGTCCTGGAAAAGTGTACTGCCTTATTTCGAAAAGTCCATTTCAAAGTACAAAGGCGAACATCAATCCAATGGTTTGTGTAAAATAAATGCGGCTACTCCCCAAATCACAATATACTCAAGCATGTATGTATGCAAATAATACTGCTGTTCTGTCTTTGTAATCAATTTAGAAGATCAGTATCAAGGATCAGAATACGGATTTTTGCACATAGAGACTAGAAATTTCAAGAATTTAGCACGAGAATTTATAGACGCTGGAAAAGAGCTGGGTTATGATGAAATTGACGTAAATGGGCCACAAAGATCAGGGTTCGGTTTCCTTGATAGGAACGAAAGAGATGGTGCTAGGCATGGAACATTTTCTGCATTGTTGAAAAATCCAAAGCGTCCAAAAAATTTAGTTATTTCAAAGTACTCCCAGGCCATCAAGGTATTTAACTAAGCGTTTACATACTCCAAATCGGCAGACATCCATCAAGCTACTTAACTTCTATGCATGTATTTAATGCAAACTGCAGATAAAATTGGACAAAAGTGGACGTGCTGAGGGTGTATACTACTTGAAAAGTGGAGCCAAACGCTACGCAAGAGCAAGAAAAGAGGTTATCGTAAGTGCTGGAACGATTGATTCAGCCAAGCTTCTTATGTTATCTGGAATTGGTCCAAAGAAGCATTTAAAAAGTGTGGGGGTAAGCGATTGATGCCCTGATTGATATTGAATCTTCTAAAATTCTACTTTTATCATTGCATAAACTTGCGTATTATTTCACTAGATTAAGCCACGAGTTGACTTGCCTGTCGGTCAAAATCTTCAAGACCACATCCTTACCCCACTAATGCCATTTGTTATCGAAAAACCACTTTCAATCATTGCTGAACGGGATTTCACGATAGAATATTTTATGGAGTATTTTTTTAAAGGAGAAGGTACACTCATAACATAAAACCTACATAAAATGCTTGCATTTAAATAATCTCCATTTAATAATTTGGTGAAAATTGAATTTTTGGGTAAATTTTACCAGGACCGTGGACTTGTCCATTGATGGTAACTTCACAGGCTTTCATCTCAACATCTCAGGTGAAACAAACAGGAATCGATTGGCCGGATGTGCAACTCTATATCGTTGCAATTGGAAATAGTGTGGCGAGTGCCATGACCTTGTCTCAAGCTCAAAATTACAAAGAAGAAGTTCTCGACAAAATTTTTGAGCCTGTTGTAGGAACTGATGGATTTGTTATTTTAAATACGCTTGGAAGACCCAAAAGCGTTGGTGAAATTACACTTCAAGATAAAAACCCTTTGAGCCACCCAAAAATAGATCCTCGTTATCTTGATCATCCTGATGATTTGGCAGCGTTGGTGGAAGGTGAATGGTTTATTTGAAATTTATATTATGCTATTTGATTTTTCTATTAAATACGAATTATGGATATATTTTTCAGGGGCAAAGCTTGGAGTTAAACTTGGATCTGACACAGCTCCTTTCCGGAAACTAAACTCGACTTATTCTGACCAACCTGTTCCTGGTTGTGAAAAACATGAATTCAGGTCGGATGATTATTGGAGATGCTACATTAGATTTTTTACTAATACCCTTTGGCATCCTGTGGGAACTTGCAGAATGGGTCAAAGAAATGATCCGAAATCAGTCGTGGATTCAAAACTTCGGTAACATAAAAAAATTGAAATGCAATTTGGCTTACATTTACATGCGATACAAAGAAAAAGAAATGGTATAAAACTGGCGTTTAATCTTTTGAACAGAGTTTTGAAAACTAAAAACTTGAGAGTAATTGACGCTTCCATTATGCCTGTCATCGTGAATGCAAATACCAATTCTCCTACTATTATGATTGGTGAAAAAGGAGCAGATTTTATATTGGATTATTGGACTCAACAAAAACTTGTCTGTGATCGACTAGATTATTACTTTTACAGAGACAAATTGAAATGCTACTATTTTTAAATACTTAAATTGCTAGTTTTACAGAGAATTAAAGCGCACAAATGATGTACTAAAATAATTCATGTTGTATTTTATTAATTTTTTGTTCAAATAGTTCAGTACACTTCATCATTCATATGTATATAGATTGGTTGTGATTTTATAACAGTACTTGACATTGTCAAATGTTACTCTAGTTTACATGTCTTCATCATCATCTTCGCCGTCCTCATCATCATTATCATCTCCAGCAGTTTGCTGGCGCACATGCAGAGACTCTGCTTTTATTCCAAACGCTCCCAATGTCTGTTGCCCTGATTCTTCTCCACTTCCTCCAACGATCCTATTTGGATATTGTACGATTTCAAATGGCACGGGAGTTACATCGTGACTCATGACAAAGTCTTGAACAGTCTAAAAAATAGTAAATTATTACTACTTGTATCTGAACAACAGTGTTTAGTTATGCTAAAGTAGCAAATAACTTACCATTAGTGTATCCGTTCTGCGAAAGTTTCGCCGGACCGACAGTCCATTTGGAAACCGAAAAGCAAGAGTTATTATATCTGGTTCGGTTTCAGCTGGTTCAGCTGGAAGTCTTGCCAGGGCCTCTGCTTTTTGCTTCTTAATTTCCTACAAGGTAAAAATTACCATAATTGTAGATGATACACATAATTGTAACCCATACATATTTTTAATAAATGCTTAAATGCTTACCTCCTCTCGTGCCTTAACTTTCTCCTCAGCGGCTAGCAGTTCCTGTTTGATCCTTTCCTTTTCTTGGTCAGCTTGAAGAGATTCTTGAAATTCCTTGTTTTGCTGCTCCACAAGATTTCGACGGTCATCAGTATTGACCGAGCTGGTTGATCGAGGGGCAGTAGATACAGCATTCCTGGGAATTTTTGCCGGTGCATCTCCATCTCCCATTTGCGCAGCCAATCTCGCCCTTCGTCTGGTCACAGGACCTGAGCCAATTATGGCGAATGGGCCAAGGCCCATTGTAGTCAGGTTGGGACTGTTTGCATTGCCATCAGAAGGGTTGGCTCCGAATATCCCCCGTATATGGTCCATTATTCCCACGCCACCAGTTCCACTATTAGGTTTAATGTGAATTATTCCAGACGAAGAGGTTGCAACATCTTCATCACCAGAAGAAGCAGTATTCCCTTCGCCTTCCATCCTGATTTCGTGAGTTCCTTCGTTGTAAGCCACATGGTTATTGTTTCCAACGACCAGAATGTAGTTGTTTTGTCCATTCACGGTGATGACATTGTTGTCTCCCGTTATTTCAAATCGTTTGCCATCATTTTCGATTGCAATATCAAATCCAGAGACGGTCAGAGCAACGGAAGGATCTTCACCGGAAATGGCGATCTTGTTTCTCTGCATACAATTTAACATAAATGTTAATAATCAAAATCAAAACTTGAAAGTACTTCATTTTGAATCCCAGTAAATGCCAAATGCATTACTAACCTTCGTTTCGGCCGGTTCCGGTTCGCTGTTGTCATCTTTGCTAGTGTCGGTGGTGTCAGCGGTGTCAGCGTCTTCTTTTGGATCATCCGACTCATCGTCTACTTTTGGGTCATCCAGCTCATCGTCTGACGATTCAGTGATGTCAGGATCAGAATCCTCGTCCGATGACTCCGGATCATGCATGTTCGTGTATTTCCGTAAATTCATAATGATTTTGACGTACGCGTCAGGAAAACAAGAAGTTAATTGTGCAATTTGTGAAGGTTATGTAATGTACTACTTCAGGGCGAATGTTGAGTCTTGAGTCTGAATCAGATAAATCAATTTGATTTGATTCTCGTACTTTTGCGTTTAGCTTTGTGTTTCGTTAGCAATAAATGAAGTGTAGTGCTACACGGTTGACGGTAACCTGAAAACGTTCATTCATAAGCCAACGTTGACATGACATCCATGAAAAATCATGCTGCTGTGGGATGAGATGAAGTAGCCAACCCAAAACCAATGCATTGCAAACTGCAAATTGCATGACTCGTCTCATGTCGTGATCATACAAATGAAATTCAACACAAGCATTTATAATGAATAGTTAACTAACTAAAATTTTAAAGGTACTGAATTTCAGTAATACTGTTTATTAAACTTATACATGACTGGCATAATTCACAAGTATACTTAATATGTATGTAATGTATGTATTGCGATTTCGGCATAATACATTGATAATTTGGCGATAAAAATTACATGATCTTTTACACTAATTTGAATCCCCGATTCTCATCATCCTTTCTGGAGGAAGAGCCCTTTCTTCTTCTTCTTGACTTTTCAGTAGTACTAGCGTCTGTTCTGGACTCAGCCGTTTCTGGTTGAACAGTCGTGCTTGAGCCAGTTTCTGCCGCAGCTTGTGCGGCAGCTTTAGACTTTTGCCGTCTAATAGCATCTTGAATATTTTGAGGGAGCATTTTTGTAACTGCAACGGTGGGGGCCGAGTCTGAAGATGGTGACTGGGACGGCAAAGGAACTACAATAGATGATCCGCCAGCAATTATTGTGTTGTCGGTCAGTTGAGATGACTGGTTGGATTGATCTTCCACACGAACTGTTCTGATATCAGGATGATGCAATGCTGGGAGTGCTGCCTTTTTCAAAACACATGCCTGCAAATTCTTTTGAAAAGGGTATACAGTACATAGATCCTGATATATGAGGGGCTGGGAACCGTGCTTCACATCAAAAATGTGTTTTTGGTAAAGGGCTTTTGGCAGAACGGGTTGATGAATTACAGTATACTCTGGAACATGATGATGGTGTTCCACAACATGTGTCACTGGTTGGACTATGTGTTGCTGATGCTCAACGACATGGGCTACGGGTTGGACCACGTGATGTTGTTGTTCCACGACGTGGGATACCGGGTGGACAGGGTGGTGTTGTACGATTTGAGGTCCTGGAGGAAGTATGTGATGTTGCTGTACGATTTGAGGTCCTGGCTGAATAATGTGGTGTTGCTGTTCAACGACTTGAGCCACGGGTTGAACTACGTGGTGCTGTTGTTCCACGACATGGGCTACAGGTTGGACCACGTGATGTTGTTGTTCAACCACGTGGGCCACAGGCTGAATAACATGATGCTGTTGATGAACGATTTGTGTAGCTGCTGGAACTAAGCAATTATGTGAAAAACATGTAAATGCTTTACATGAACAATATTGCGAGTTAAAGAACATCATAGGACAATTAAATAGCTAATCATTATATGCATTGTATGAAAAAAAAAATCATTTTTAAATGGATGAAACAAAAAATAGAATGATACCTTGTGGATGGGCTTGATTTATAATTGGCACTGGAGCTGAGGGTGCCACAACCTTAACGGGAGAGAAAACCGTTCTATGTTTACTTTTCACAAAAGCTGGCGCAGGGACCGAAGGTGGATATACTACCTCCTTATCACTTGTTACAGTTACTTTTTTAGCGTATGGAATTTCCAAATTACCAACCTTACTAACAGCAGGTACAGCGTAAGTTTTCAATGTCAATGGAGCAGGGCCTACCGCGTTTTGAAGAACCTGTTGTTGAATAACATTATGGGCGATTGGCTGAGCTAGTTGCTGAATAACATGAGTTTGAGCAACTGGAACTGGAGCACCAGACGTCTGTATTACTTGAGGTGCTTGCTGAACTTGGTATTCAGCCAATTGCCTTCCATACTGATCCACTAATGCTTGCTTTTCAACAGGTGGAGGGGGATTTGTTGGAGGCAAAGTTGGCTGGGGTTGAGCTACTTGAGCCTGTGGCTGAGCTACTTGGACTTGTGGTTGATTAAAAACGATAGGTCTTCCATACACATCTACATACTGTTGTCCAGCAGGTAATTGAGGAAGTGTTAGAGGTTGTTGAGGAATAGGGCCAGTTTGTACAATTTGTTGCTGGGGGGCAACTTGCTGCTGGACAAATTGAGGGGCATATTGTTGATATTGTTGCTGCTGGACAAACTGAGGAGTAAATTGTTGTTGTTGCTGTACAAATTGAGGGACATTTTGCGGCTGAACAAATTGGGGGGCATATTGTTGTTGCTGCTGCCCTGGAGGTGCTGCTTGGGATAACCTCAGGCCAAATCCAGACTCCCCGTTTGTGAATGGATTATCTGGGCCACCATTGTCCTGTGGAATCGGCTGGGCATCCAGAGTTGCCTGAAGTGGCAAGCCTACCTGTTGTGGTGGATCTGACAAAGTATTCTGCTGCAATTCAGGCTGTTGTGGCACCAATTCAACTCGATCAGGGGTTTGACTGTTACCCAAAAAACCTCCCCTGAGAACAATCTGAGAGGGGCCTGTAGGATTTGTTACTTCACGAAGATATTGCTCTTGGCCATGGGAGGTGGCCAAGAGAATTGGAAGTACTAATACCCCGAATTTCCACATCGTCGTACTCCTAGTCTTCCACAATACCACAATCTTATAAAATGGGCAAAATAATTATCCTCATTATAACATGACACCATCGTTTGAAACAATATTTCAATGACCTTTTTCAAAAAATTCTGATTTAAGTACCTTAATGACTTAAGAAACCACTACACAGAAAATCATGCCACGCGAGTAATTTACTCAATTTTTCATTTTTTACAGTTTCCCTTCATGAACTGCACACTAAGATGAAATTTGAAAGACTGTCATGCATCAAGAACAGTTTACTGTGTTTTACTACCACACTAAATTCTACAACAATTTAACAATGCAATATATTCGTTCTGATTATGATCAAATTGCTAAAGACATATTCATATCATAACAATGCATTCGTTTCAAAGTACTTTACATCTTCGCGACAACTATTTTACTGAAAATGCCAAATGCGTAATAAAAAAATTTGTAAAGATTTAATAAATTGCATGCATGCAAAATGAAGGTATATAGAGAAATATGTATTGTAACATTTTTGTTTTTGATGTAGAGTAAGTAATGACCCAACTTTTGAAGTTTCAACTAATTGAACTAAATCGATTAAAAGGACAGAGCGTTTGTTACATAACTGAAAAGTAACAAGTTTTGATTGTTGATGTGAATAGGAATGTCACGATTTAGTACACTGCAATATTTGTATCGTTCTACGAATGCGTAATTGCATTTAAGGTAATTGTGCAGGTATGCCTCGTGCGGGCTGCATTTTCCATTAGAACAATGCCATCATCGTCTTCATCACATTACGTTACTTTTTTATGTGATTGTAATTGTGATCTAGTTCACTTGACGAGATGCAATGTGAGTGGCCTGGCCGAGAGAATAAAACACCATTTACATCCACAATTCATCGACGTCAACAGAGTCAACACAAAAGAGATCCAATTACGATTCAATTATGAAATCTAACAATGGAACTTGCTGAATTTGAATTTTGATCAGTGATCAAGTGAAATAGCATATTTGCACGTAGGTACTATGTAATAATGAGTCATAATAAAGTACAATGGAGTGAATGACATATTTTAAACATACTGCTAAGTGCATTAAATATATATCTGCCTATTGTACCCAGTGCAGTCCCTCAATCTTTTTTTCTTTGACATTACACACGTTTTATTGTACGCGCAACGTGTGCAGTATGCATTATGTGCTGTGTAACAAATTACATTTATAAATTTTTGTAAACTTGAATATCCAGTTTTCAAGCTACGTATTGGTTAATTTTATAATTGTTGTCTAACAAACGATTTGGGTGTATGTTGTGTTGTGAAACATGCACTCTCAATTATTGGGATCATAAAATTTGATGTATGTATTGCATTGTTTTTATTGGATTGATATCGTCGTGTTTTTAGTTTTCGGTCAAGTTCCTCAAATGATATGCACTGTGCACCCAACATCCAACATACATGTAGTTGTAGTTTTGAATTCGATTCATTTTAAACAAGCGAGTAGATATACTTCCAGGTTGGCAATTAGTGTTTACATTATTTGTAAGGTGGATCTTTAATCTGAATGATCTCATAACTCATTTTAATAGCTTTATTGCAAATTTTTCGTAGTTTAATTTATGATTTGTAAGGAAGATGCTAGTAATTCTGAGGTGATCAAAAAGGCAGAATATGGAATACTTGTTGTTAGTTGCTATATATAATCAATTACTGCAAACTGCAAGTGTTGTATATTGGTTCGATTCCAAAAATGAAATAAGGGAAGACAGCTAACGAACATGAAATTGGACTGATCAGCGACCATTTTCTGACCAATACGGGGAACAAAAGTACCATAAATTTATTAAAGAGTTTACCACCTAGTTAAAATAGAAATATAATGTAAATGTAAGTATTTTCATAAAGTTAAATAGCCTATATCATCTTAATATTGATTAGTCGTCGGTAGTCCGAAACACATCTAATTAAATTTATGGTACATTTATGGATTGTCCGACAAGTTAATTTATGCTGAAAAAATACGCACTTAATTTTTCTTTGATGTTAAAATACTTACGCTTGTATACTGAGTATGGACAAATTTACGTTATGGTTAAAGACATACTGTTAAGATGATTACTTGTGTGATAAATGAGTACTTATTAAAGGTGGATTCTTACAATGTGCTGAAAGTTTGTTGTACACGTCATAGCTCTCAAACTCTCAAAAACGTTACATCAACAATATTTAATGCACAGAACACAAAAACGGCAAGGCCGTAGCAATATATGTACGTGCAATGCCCTTATGAAATCTGAAATCGTCAATAGATGGACGTTTTTACCCGAAACCGTCAGAGAAGCAACTACAAAAACCGGACAGGAATACTAATACGATTTCATCTAGGGAAACATGAGATAACATCAAACATCACCATCTCTGTAACATCAACATGCATGTATAATATTTATGCACAGGTTCTATTTTATTTTCAGTAACTCATCATCTACAATTATGGAAGCCTAAATATATAGTGGTGAGTAGGCCGAGGTGATACATGCTGCATAAGAAAGTTCCAACAAATATATTATGGAGATCCCTCGTGGCGCACTGTTTATGAAACACTTTAATAAAAATTAATATGAAATTGAAAAATCCCCAAGTTGAAGTTAAATGTCTAGTCATAAAACCTGACCTTGTACAGTTGTAAACTATCCACTACTTCGGTTGTTTGTCAGCAGCAATTTAGAAATGACACTTCATTCATTTCCAGCTGTCCCATTTTTTAAACACGATTGTGTTTGTAGTGTAATCTAAGGGCAACTCTGTTGGTCGTGCAATATTTATGCGTTCCATTTCATGCCGTTTATTCTGCTCGTCTAGATACAGTTTTTAGCAAATAGTACTAGGCAAGAGTCATGTTGCAAATCGGGTTTGCAGTTTATTTATGTGACTCAGACCTTATGGAACACAACAGTAATCATGAAAACAGCGTCGTTCCTGCAGGAACAATACCAAAATAAGCAATGTTACTCCACTACGATCGTAGACTCTTGACTTGACTGACCGCCTGACTGCACTTCCACCAATTCATCATGTCATGATGTCGTAAAAGCCAGTTGGAGACCATATTCTCACTAAACGCTGAGAATCAGCAACGCATACAATACGATGCTTTTAGTAGATTACGTGTACACATAATATATAAAGGTACTTGAAATTTGCAAATAATGTCGAGAGTTCCGCTTATCTAGCAAAGACCTCACAAAACAAAGTACATATACCATGTTCCATTATTTGTACGTTAGATTTAGATCAACCTTTTACATATTACATCGTTCAGAAGCACTTCCTTGTTGAACTAAATGTGAAATGCGTCTTTAATCATCTTGTCGGAGACTGCACATTTTAGTGATAAAAGTAAAGCCTCTAAATTACTTTCACTTTCTTACTGCAGTATCCACACTTCTCAGCTTACTTTTAGGTATTGGTAACTGAAAAGCGTATCTGCATGGCTCATTCATGATTGAGGTGATGCGGTACATGCAAAATAGCTGTAGGAAGCAAATGTTTTTGCAGCTTGTTTTTTAGCATCTTTTTTGCTTGCCTTTTTATGAACAATCTGCAGCAAACGAGCAAACATTTTGTGCGTGGAGAAATGTGAGTGCACAGTTTGATGAAACTGCAGTTTTATAAGTATGAATTTTGTGAGTTGAGTGAGTTTTCCAACCATTGTACACAAATTTTAGCCAGTTTTGTGGGCATTAGGGTTGTACATTACGGTAAATCACCATAAGTTGTAAAAAAACCATACTTGCACAACAACAGCGATATTAATGCAGGAACAATAGGACGCCAACGCCAACACTTCAACGGAATTCTTTCGACTGACCTCATTTAAGATGCGAAATGCTTGGGTGAAAAAATCTCGAATTGTGTATATGTATGTGTCCTTATGCTAAAAGCAAGTTTAACAGAAGTAAAAAAGAAAAATTAAACTCGTAAATATCATCATGACATTGTTTTTACTACACCACGCTTGCACGTACTAAACAATGCGCTTAAAAAGTAGGGTGCATTTTTATTAGAAGCGGAGGCAGTTGCACATGAAGCTATGTAGTTGTAAAAATATTTACCACTCATGCCCATGCTTTTTAAACCCTGTCAAATCGATGGCATAAAACCATGAAGCGAGTAACTGTTTTATAAGTAGGCGACATGTAAATTTTGTGGAATATAAGGGTATGCAGACCGTGCTTTATTGTATCGCCAGAAAAGAACATACTACATAATATTTTGGACAAAAAATACTTCCACTGTAAAGAAGGGCCTATCTGCGTTTGAAAAATTACGTCATATGCTACTATTACTGAATTGGTAACTAATTCTGGCTGAAAATCCTCGCATAAGGAATATTGACTATGAAATTACATTAATTGCTGCTTGTATGCACACAATTAGCAAAATGTTTTCTCTGACGGACGACGGAGAAAAGAGTCATTTTAGCAGTGGTTTTTACAATGTACCGACAGTCCTCAATGAAGTAATGCACTTCATCCTATTTGCATGACTGACTAACCAAGTGGCATGGAAGACGACAAATTCAACAAAAATGCAGTTCACTAGCTCAGTATTAAAATCAATTCTTCATGTCATTCTGTCATTCACCTCACTTTGCCAGTGTGGTGGACATGGACATATATATTTTTGTTTGAAACAAAACTATCATCCTATATATAGCACTTGATGTTTACAACATTAAACTGCATTTGTAAGCATAAAAAGCTTTCTCGGGCAGTTTACAAGTAGGCGCTTCCGCTGTTGTCCATTCCTACTTTTCAAACTGAATAACATTATGAAATTTTAATCAATTTCTGATAGCTATGCTATTGATATCCAATAATTGGGTTTCTCTTTCTTTTGCCAGCTAGTGCTTATATAATATCCATTTTTCTGCTTACAATACCACATGAAAGAAATATTGTTTCTTGTTTTTGCAATTTTTCTTTGTGGAAAACCCAGTAGCAGCAGAAAAGCTAACAGAAGTAAATGACACTTGACTGGAAAAGCACCTAAACGAACAGCTTTTTGAATGATAAATGTCCAATTTTCATTGTAACAGAATTTTTTGCTATTTAGCTTTTAAATAAATATCTACAAAACATGCGAAACCGAATAGATGGAAATGTTTATAAAAAACTTGACATTAAAGCTTCAAGTTTTCATAAATAAAAAATCTCACTGACAAGTAAAGTTATAACAGAGAACTCACACAAGTACAAAATGAAAAATTGCTAAAGTCATGTCATAAAGCTATCTGGCTCAGTTTCAGTTCCTCTCACATAAGAATATTTTATTGTGTTCATGCATTATTACTCAAGCTTTGTAGCGAATATAAAAAATATATAACTTATATAAGTACAACTGTATGTACATATATTATGCGAATGGTATAAAAGCACATTCATTTTTAATACCTACAACGAACTTCAGCCAAGTTCAATTTACTTGATGTGGATACTCTCTTTACCCTATACACCTATTCTGGATCTAATCTGGATAGAAATTTTTAGTACGATGAGCACCTTTCCCCATAACATCAGCTCATTAGATCAACCGTCTTCTTACATTGTGGTTCATAATGCTACTCGCCGAGCCAGAAATTACCCTGAGGGCATTTCTCCTTTTAAAAAAATTCACTGTCGTTAGCAATGCATATTATGTATTTTTATTGTTGAAGTAAGTGGTTGCAACTTGCATCTCGCGATGTACATGTATCCAGTCGCTTTATCCTCATAACATTTCTTGTCTCCTGTTCTGGTTGCATTTCTTTTCTACTCATTCTGTTCTGACCCGACGATTCCAACTCCTACACATGATAATGTGAAGACATCACCTCCGATTCACTTTCTTGAAACATGATTACACTGCTTTCGCAGGATGCAAACAAAACAAATGGTGAGAAAACCTGTAGTTGGTGGATTACAGCATGGAAATAAGTATATAAGCGCATAAAATTAAATATTAGAGTAATCCGCCGGTATCATTATAATTTCTTTAATGTATTGCATGGTGCCTGGATTTTGGAGTCCATCCCACTTGTGTGTTATACGTGGTGGGCTTTACAAGCAAATAACAATAATATTCGTCATTGTTTGTTATAATATAATAAACCCTGGTAGACGGTTAAATTAGATACTCTGTAATAATTTGTTACATTAAAGGGAACCAATGATCTATTTAA